>CM042410.1:3118006-3390506 GCA_023634145.1 Thymallus thymallus
GCCCCCAACATAAATAAACACTTACCTTGATGAAAGCCCCCAACATAAATAAACACTTACCTTGATGAAAGCCCCCAACATAAATAAACACTTACCTTGATGAAAGCCCCCAACATAAATAAACACTTACCTTGATGAAAGCCCCCAACATAAATAAACACTTACCTTGATGAAAGCCCCCAACATAAATAAACACTTACCTTGATGAAAGCCCCCAACATAAATAAACACTTACCTTGATGAAAGCCCCCAACATAAATAAACACTTACCTTGATGAAAGCCCCCAACATAAATAAACACTTACCTTGATGAAAGCCCCCAACATAAATAAACACTTACCTTGATGAAAGCCCCCAACATAAAGAAACACTTACCTTGATGAAAGCCCCCAACATAAATAAACACTTACCTTGATGAAAGCCCCCAACATAAATAAACACTTACCTTGATGAAAGCCCCCAACATAAATAAACACTTACCTTGATGAAAGCCCCCAACATAAATAAACACTTACCTTGATGAAAGCCCCCAACATAAATAAACACTTACCTTGATGAAAGCCCCCAACATAAATAAACACTTACCTTGATGAAAGCCCCCAACATAAATAAACACTTACCTTGATGAAAGCCCCCAACATAAATAAACACTTACCTTGATGAAAGCCCCCAACATAAATAAACACTTACCTTGATGAAAGCCCCCAACATAAATAAACACTTACCTTGATGAAAGCCCCCAACATAAATAAACACTTACCTTGATGAAAGCCCCCAACATAAATAAACACTTACCTTGATGAAAGCCCCCAACATAAATAAACACTTACCTTGATGAAAGCCCCCAACATAAATAAACACTTACCTTGATGAAAGCCCCCAACATAAATAAACACTTACCTTGATGAAAGCCCCCAACATAAATAAACACTTACCTTGATGAAAGCCCCCAACATAAATAAACACTTACCTTGATGAAAGCCCCCAACATAAATAAACACTTACCTTGATGAAAGCCCCCAACATAAATAAACACTTACCTTGATGAAAGCCCCCAACATAAATAAACACTTACCTTGATGAAAGCCCCCAACATAAATAAACACTTACCTTGATGAAAGCCCCCAACATAAATAAACACTTACCTTGATGAAAGCCCCCAACATAAATAAACACTTACCTTGATGAAAGCCCCCAACATAAATAAACACTTACCTTGATGAAAGCCCCCAACATAAATAAACACTTACCTTGATGAAAGCCCCCAACATAAATAAACACTTACCTTGATGAAAGCCCCCAACATAAATAAACACTTACCTTGATGAAAGCCCCCAACATAAATAAACACTTACCTTGATGAAAGCCCCCAACATAAATAAACACTTACCTTGATGAAAGCCCCCAACATAAATAAACACTTACCTTGATGAAAGCCCCCAACATAAATAAACACTTACCTTGATGAAAGCCCCCAACATAAATAAACACTTACCTTGATGAAAGCCCCCAACATAAATAAACACTTACCTTGATGAAAGCCCCCAACATAAATAAACACTTACCTTGATGAAAGCCCCCAACATAAATAAACACTTACCTTGATGAAAGCCCCCAACATAAATAAACACTTACCTTGATGAAAGCCCCCAACATAAATAAACACTTACCTTGATGAAAGCCCCCAACATAAATAAACACTTACCTTGATGAAAGCCCCCAACATAAATAAACACTTACCTTGATGAAAGCCCCCAACATAAATAAACACTTACCTTGATGAAAGCCCCCAACATAAATAAACACTTACCTTGATGAAAGCCCCCAACATAAATAAACACTTACCTTGATGAAAGCCCCCAACATAAATAAACACTTACCTTGATGAAAGCCCCCAACATAAATAAACACTTACCTTGATGAAAGCCCCCAACATAAATAAACACTTACCTTGATGAAAGCCCCCAACATAAATAAACACTTACCTTGATGAAAGCCCCCAACATAAATAAACACTTACCTTGATGAAAGCCCCCAACATAAATAAACACTTACCTTGATGAAAGCCCCCAACATAAATAAACACTTACCTTGATGAAAGCCCCCAACATAAATAAACACTTACCTTGATGAAAGCCCCCAACATAAATAAACACTTACCTTGATGAAAGCCCCCAACATAAATAAACACTTACCTTGATGAAAGCCCCCAACATAAATAAACACTTACCTTGATGAAAGCCCCCAACATAAATAAACACTTACCTTGATGAAAGCCCCCAACATAAATAAACACTTACCTTGATGAAAGCCCCCAACATAAATAAACACTTACCTTGATGAAAGCCCCCAACATAAATAAACACTTACCTTGATGAAAGCCCCCAACATAAATAAACACTTACCTTGATGAAAGCCCCCAACATAAATAAACACTTACCTTGATGAAAGCCCCCAACATAAATAAACACTTACCTTGATGAAAGCCCCCAACATAAATAAACACTTACCTTGATGAAAGCCCCCAACATAAATAAACACTTACCTTGATGAAAGCCCCCAACATAAATAAACACTTACCTTGATGAAAGCCCCCAACATAAATAAACACTTACCTTGATGAAAGCCCCCAACATAAATAAACACTTACCTTGATGAAAGCCCCCAACATAAATAAACACTTACCTTGATGAAAGCCCCCAACATAAATAAACACTTACCTTGATGAAAGCCCCCAACATAAATAAACACTTACCTTGATGAAAGCCCCCAACATAAATAAACACTTACCTTGATGAAAGCCCCCAACATAAATAAACACTTACCTTGATGAAAGCCCCCAACATAAATAAACACTTACCTTGATGAAAGCCCCCAACATAAATAAACACTTACCTTGATGAAAGCCCCCAACATAAATAAACACTTACCTTGATGAAAGCCCCCAACATAAATAAACACTTACCTTGATGAAAGCCCCCAACATAAATAAACACTTACCTTGATGAAAGCCCCCAACATAAATAAACACTTACCTTGATGAAAGCCCCCAACATAAATAAACACTTACCTTGATGAAAGCCCCCAACATAAATAAACACTTACCTTGATGAAAGCCCCCAACATAAATAAACACTTACCTTGATGAAAGCCCCCAACATAAATAAACACTTACCTTGATGAAAGCCCCCAACATAAATAAACACTTACCTTGATGAAAGCCCCCAACATAAATAAACACTTACCTTGATGAAAGCCCCCAACATAAATAAACACTTACCTTGATGAAAGCCCCCAACATAAATAAACACTTACCTTGATGAAAGCCCCCAACATAAATAAACACTTACCTTGATGAAAGCCCCCAACATAAATAAACACTTACCTTGATGAAAGCCCCCAACATAAATAAACACTTACCTTGATGAAAGCCCCCAACATAAATAAACACTTACCTTGATGAAAGCCCCCAACATAAATAAACACTTACCTTGATGAAAGCCCCCAACATAAATAAACACTTACCTTGATGAAAGCCCCCAACATAAATAAACACTTACCTTGATGAAAGCCCCCAACATAAATAAACACTTACCTTGATGAAAGCCCCCAACATAAATAAACACTTACCTTGATGAAAGCCCCCAACATAAATAAACACTTACCTTGATGAAAGCCCCCAACATAAATAAACACTTACCTTGATGAAAGCCCCCAACATAAATAAACACTTACCTTGATGAAAGCCCCCAACATAAATAAACACTTACCTTGATGAAAGCCCCCAACATAAATAAACACTTACCTTGATGAAAGCCCCCAACATAAATAAACACTTACCTTGATGAAAGCCCCCAACATAAATAAACACTTACCTTGATGAAAGCCCCCAACATAAATAAACACTTACCTTGATGAAAGCCCCCAACATAAATAAACACTTACCTTGATGAAAGCCCCCAACATAAATAAACACTTACCTTGATGAAAGCCCCCAACATAAATAAACACTTACCTTGATGAAAGCCCCCAACATAAATAAACACTTACCTTGATGAAAGCCCCCAACATAAATAAACACTTACCTTGATGAAAGCCCCCAACATAAATAAACACTTACCTTGATGAAAGCCCCCAACATAAATAAACACTTACCTTGATGAAAGCCCCCAACATAAATAAACACTTACCTTGATGAAAGCCCCCAACATAAATAAACACTTACCTTGATGAAAGCCCCCAACATAAATAAACACTTACCTTGATGAAAGCCCCCAACATAAATAAACACTTACCTTGATGAAAGCCCCCAACATAAATAAACACTTACCTTGATGAAAGCCCCCAACATAAATAAACACTTACCTTGATGAAAGCCCCCAACATAAATAAACACTTACCTTGATGAAAGCCCCCAACATAAATAAACACTTACCTTGATGAAAGCCCCCAACATAAATAAACACTTACCTTGATGAAAGCCCCCAACATAAATAAACACTTACCTTGATGAAAGCCCCCAACATAAATAAACACTTACCTTGATGAAAGCCCCCAACATAAATAAACACTTACCTTGATGAAAGCCCCCAACATAAATAAACACTTACCTTGATGAAAGCCCCCAACATAAATAAACACTTACCTTGATGAAAGCCCCCAACATAAATAAACACTTACCTTGATGAAAGCCCCCAACATAAATAAACACTTACCTTGATGAAAGCCCCCAACATAAATAAACACTTACCTTGATGAAAGCCCCCAACATAAATAAACACTTACCTTGATGAAAGCCCCCAACATAAATAAACACTTACCTTGATGAAAGCCCCCAACATAAATAAACACTTACCTTGATGAAAGCCCCCAACATAAATAAACACTTACCTTGATGAAAGCCCCCAACATAAATAAACACTTACCTTGATGAAAGCCCCCAACATAAATAAACACTTACCTTGATGAAAGCCCCCAACATAAATAAACACTTACCTTGATGAAAGCCCCCAACATAAATAAACACTTACCTTGATGAAAGCCCCCAACATAAATAAACACTTACCTTGATGAAAGCCCCCAACATAAATAAACACTTACCTTGATGAAAGCCCCCAACATAAATAAACACTTACCTTGATGAAAGCCCCCAACATAAATAAACACTTACCTTGATGAAAGCCCCCAACATAAATAAACACTTACCTTGATGAAAGCCCCCAACATAAATAAACACTTACCTTGATGAAAGCCCCCAACATAAATAAACACTTACCTTGATGAAAGCCCCCAACATAAATAAACACTTACCTTGATGAAAGCCCCCAACATAAATAAACACTTACCTTGATGAAAGCCCCCAACATAAATAAACACTTACCTTGATGAAAGCCCCCAACATAAATAAACACTTACCTTGATGAAAGCCCCCAACATAAATAAACACTTACCTTGATGAAAGCCCCCAACATAAATAAACACTTACCTTGATGAAAGCCCCCAACATAAATAAACACTTACCTTGATGAAAGCCCCCAACATAAATAAACACTTACCTTGATGAAAGCCCCCAACATAAATAAACACTTACCTTGATGAAAGCCCCCAACATAAATAAACACTTACCTTGATGAAAGCCCCCAACATAAATAAACACTTACCTTGATGAAAGCCCCCAACATAAATAAACACTTACCTTGATGAAAGCCCCCAACATAAATAAACACTTACCTTGATGAAAGCCCCCAACATAAATAAACACTTACCTTGATGAAAGCCCCCAACATAAATAAACACTTACCTTGATGAAAGCCCCCAACATAAATAAACACTTACCTTGATGAAAGCCCCCAACATAAATAAACACTTACCTTGATGAAAGCCCCCAACATAAATAAACACTTACCTTGATGAAAGCCCCCAACATAAATAAACACTTACCTTGATGAAAGCCCCCAACATAAATAAACACTTACCTTGATGAAAGCCCCCAACATAAATAAACACTTACCTTGATGAAAGCCCCCAACATAAATAAACACTTACCTTGATGAAAGCCCCCAACATAAATAAACACTTACCTTGATGAAAGCCCCCAACATAAATAAACACTTACCTTGATGAAAGCCCCCAACATAAATAAACACTTACCTTGATGAAAGCCCCCAACATAAATAAACACTTACCTTGATGAAAGCCCCCAACATAAATAAACACTTACCTTGATGAAAGCCCCCAACATAAATAAACACTTACCTTGATGAAAGCCCCCAACATAAATAAACACTTACCTTGATGAAAGCCCCCAACATAAATAAACACTTACCTTGATGAAAGCCCCCAACATAAATAAACACTTACCTTGATGAAAGCCCCCAACATAAATAAACACTTACCTTGATGAAAGCCCCCAACATAAATAAACACTTACCTTGATGAAAGCCCCCAACATAAATAAACACTTACCTTGATGAAAGCCCCCAACATAAATAAACACTTACCTTGATGAAAGCCCCCAACATAAATAAACACTTACCTTGATGAAAGCCCCCAACATAAATAAACACTTACCTTGATGAAAGCCCCCAACATAAATAAACACTTACCTTGATGAAAGCCCCCAACATAAATAAACACTTACCTTGATGAAAGCCCCCAACATAAATAAACACTTACCTTGATGAAAGCCCCCAACATAAATAAACACTTACCTTGATGAAAGCCCCCAACATAAATAAACACTTACCTTGATGAAAGCCCCCAACATAAATAAACACTTACCTTGATGAAAGCCCCCAACATAAATAAACACTTACCTTGATGAAAGCCCCCAACATAAATAAACACTTACCTTGATGAAAGCCCCCAACATAAATAAACACTTACCTTGATGAAAGCCCCCAACATAAATAAACACTTACCTTGATGAAAGCCCCCAACATAAATAAACACTTACCTTGATGAAAGCCCCCAACATAAATAAACACTTACCTTGATGAAAGCCCCCAACATAAATAAACACTTACCTTGATGAAAGCCCCCAACATAAATAAACACTTACCTTGATGAAAGCCCCCAACATAAATAAACACTTACCTTGATGAAAGCCCCCAACATAAAGAAACACTTACCTTGATGAAAGCCCCCAACATAAAGAAACACTTACCTTGATGAAAGCCCCCAACATAAATAAACACTTACCTTGATGAAAGCCCCCAACATAAATAAACACTTACCTTGATGAAAGCCCCCAACATAAATAAACACTTACCTTGATGAAAGCCCCCAACATAAATAAACACTTACCTTGATGAAAGCCCCCAACATAAATAAACACTTACCTTGATGAAAGCCCCCAACATAAATAAACACTTACCTTGATGAAAGCCCCCAACATAAAGAAATGTAAAGTGTCTTCTTTCTGGAACTAAGTTACATGTTCTTCAGAACACAAACACGCACACAACAATATAACAAGCCATACCACTCGGTGCTGGGCACTGCCAGGTCTTTGACACAACAATATAACAAGCCATACGACGCGGTGCTGGGCACTGCCAGGTCTTTGACACAACAATATAACAAGCCATACGACGCGGTGCTGGGCACTGCCAGGTCTTTGACACAACAATATAACAAGCCATACGACGCGGTGCTGGGCACTGCCAGGTCTTTGACACAACAATATAACAAGCCATACGACGCGGTGCTGGGCACTGCCAGGTCTTTGACACAACAATATAACAAGCCATACGACGCGGTGCTGGGCACTGCCAGGTCTTTGACACAACAATATAACAAGCCATACGACGCGGTGCTGGGCACTGCCAGGTCTTTGACACAACAATATAACAAGCCATACGACGCGGTGCTGGGCACTGCCAGGTCTTTGACACAACAATATAACAAGCCATACGACGCGGTGCTGGGCACTGCCAGGTCTTTGACACAACAATATAACAAGCCATACCACTCGGTGCTGTGCACTGCCAGGTCTTTGACACAACAATATAACAAGCCATACGACGCGGTGCTGGGCACTGCCAGGTCTTTGACACAACAATATAACAAGCCATACGACGCGGTGCTGGGCACTGCCAGGTCTTTGACACAACAATATAACAAGCCATACGACGCGGTGCTGGGCACTGCCAGGTCTTTGACACAACAATATAACAAGCCATACGACGCGGTGCTGGGCACTGCCAGGTCTTTGACACAACAATATAACAAGCCATACGACGCGGTGCTGTGCACTGCCAGGTCTTTGACACAACAATATAACAAGCCATACGACGCGGTGCTGGGCACTGCCAGGTCTTTGACACAACAATATAACAAGCCATACGACGCGGTGCTGTGCACTGCCAGGTCTTTGACACAACAATATAACAAGCCATACGACGCGGTGCTGGGCACTGCCAGGTCTTTGACACAACAATATAACAAGCCATACCACTCGGTGCTGGGCACTGCCAGGTCTTTGACACAACAATATAACAAGCCATACCACTCGGTGCTGGGCACTGCCAGGTCTTTGACACAACAATATAACAAGCCATACCACTCGGTGCTGGGCACTGCCAGGTCTTTGACACAACAATATAACAAGCCATACCACGCGGTGCTGGGCCCTGCCAGGTCTTTGACACAACAATATAACAAGCCATACGACGCGGTGCTGGGCACTGCCAGGTCTTTGACACAACAAAAATGAGCCATACCACTCGGTGCTGTGCACTGCCAGGTCTTTGACACAACAATATAACAAGCCATACGACGCGGTGCTGGGCACTGCCAGGTCTTTGACACAACAAAAATGAGCCATACCACTCGGTGCTGGGCACTGCCAGGTCTTTGACACAACAATATAACAAGCCATACGACGCGGTGCTGGGCACTGCCAGGTCTTTGACACAACAATATAACAAGCCATACGACGCGGTGCTGGGCACTGCCAGGTCTTTGACACAACAAAAATGAGCCATACCACTCGGTGCTGGGCACTGCCAGGTCTTTGACACAACAATATAACAAGCCATACGACGCGGTGCTGGGCACTGCCAGGTCTTTGACACAACAATATAACAAGCCATACGACGCGGTGCTGGGCACTGCCAGGTCTTTGACACAACAATATAACAAGCCATACGACGCGGTGCTGGGCACTGCCAGGTCTTTGACACAACAATATAACAAGCCATACGACGCGGTGCTGGGCACTGCCAGGTCTTTGACACAACAATATAACAAGCCATACGACGCGGTGCTGGGCACTGCCAGGTCTTTGACACAACAATATAACAAGCCATACCACTCGGTGCTGTGCACTGCCAGGTCTTTGACACAACAATATAACAAGCCATACGACGCGGTGCTGGGCACTGCCAGGTCTTTGACACAACAATATAACAAGCCATACGACGCGGTGCTGGGCACTGCCAGGTCTTTGACACAACAATATAACAAGCCATACGACGCGGTGCTGGGCACTGCCAGGTCTTTGACACAACAATATAACAAGCCATACGACGCGGTGCTGGGCACTGCCAGGTCTTTGACACAACAATATAACAAGCCATACGACGCGGTGCTGTGCACTGCCAGGTCTTTGACACAACAATATAACAAGCCATACGACGCGGTGCTGGGCACTGCCAGGTCTTTGACACAACAATATAACAAGCCATACGACGCGGTGCTGTGCACTGCCAGGTCTTTGACACAACAATATAACAAGCCATACGACGCGGTGCTGGGCACTGCCAGGTCTTTGACACAACAATATAACAAGCCATACCACTCGGTGCTGGGCACTGCCAGGTCTTTGACACAACAATATAACAAGCCATACCACTCGGTGCTGGGCACTGCCAGGTCTTTGACACAACAATATAACAAGCCATACCACTCGGTGCTGGGCACTGCCAGGTCTTTGACACAACAATATAACAAGCCATACCACGCGGTGCTGGGCACTGCCAGGTCTTTGACACAACAATATAACAAGCCATACGACGCGGTGCTGGGCACTGCCAGGTCTTTGACACAACAAAAATGAGCCATACCACTCGGTGCTGTGCACTGCCAGGTCTTTGACACAACAATATAACAAGCCATACGACGCGGTGCTGGGCACTGCCAGGTCTTTGACACAACAATATAACAAGCCATACGACGCGGTGCTGGGCACTGCCAGGTCTTTGACACAACAATATAACAAGCCATACGACGCGGTGCTGGGCACTGCCAGGTCTTTGACACAACAATATAACAAGCCATACGACGCGGTGCTGGGCACTGCCAGGTCTTTGACACAACAATATAACAAGCCATACGACGCGGTGCTGGGCACTGCCAGGTCTTTGACACAACAATATAACAAGCCATACGACGCGGTGCTGGGCACTGCCAGGTCTTTGACACAACAATATAACAAGCCATACGACGCGGTGCTGGGCACTGCCAGGTCTTTGACACAACAATATAACAAGCCATACCACTCGGTGCTGTGCACTGCCAGGTCTTTGACACAACAATATAACAAGCCATACGACGCGGTGCTGGGCACTGCCAGGTCTTTGACACAACAATATAACAAGCCATACGACGCGGTGCTGGGCACTGCCAGGTCTTTGACACAACAATATAACAAGCCATACGACGCGGTGCTGGGCACTGCCAGGTCTTTGACACAACAATATAACAAGCCATACGACGCGGTGCTGGGCACTGCCAGGTCTTTGACACAACAATATAACAAGCCATACGACGCGGTGCTGTGCACTGCCAGGTCTTTGACACAACAATATAACAAGCCATACGACGCGGTGCTGGGCACTGCCAGGTCTTTGACACAACAATATAACAAGCCATACGACGCGGTGCTGTGCACTGCCAGGTCTTTGACACAACAATATAACAAGCCATACGACGCGGTGCTGGGCACTGCCAGGTCTTTGACACAACAATATAACAAGCCATACCACTCGGTGCTGGGCACTGCCAGGTCTTTGACACAACAATATAACAAGCCATACCACTCGGTGCTGGGCACTGCCAGGTCTTTGACACAACAATATAACAAGCCATACCACTCGGTGCTGGGCACTGCCAGGTCTTTGACACAACAATATAACAAGCCATACCACGCGGTGCTGGGCACTGCCAGGTCTTTGACACAACAATATAACAAGCCATACGACGCGGTGCTGGGCACTGCCAGGTCTTTGACACAACAAAAATGAGCCATACCACTCGGTGCTGTGCACTGCCAGGTCTTTGACACAACAATATAACAAGCCATACGACGCGGTGCTGGGCACTGCCAGGTCTTTGACACAACAATATAACAAGCCATACGACGCGGTGCTGGGCACTGCCAGGTCTTTGACACAACAATATAACAAGCCATACGACGCGGTGCTGGGCACTGCCAGGTCTTTGACACAACAAAAATGAGCCATACCACTCGGTGCTGTGCACTGCCAGGTCTTTGACACAACAATATAACAAGCCATACGACGCGGTGCTGGGCACTGCCAGGTCTTTGACACAACAAAAATGAGCCATACCACTCGGTGCTGTGCACTGCCAGGTCTTTGACACAACAATATAACAAGCCATACGACGCGGTGCTGGGCACTGCCAGGTCTGTGACAGATTCACCCACTCCCCTTCTGAAAAATGTTCCACCATTGTAATAGTGAGACACCTTCGGTCATTCATAACACATCCATAAAGACTCTATCGCATCATGCTGTACTTACTATAAGGTCAGACACCTTTGGTCATTTATAACACATGGTGTCCTGTGTGGCTCAGTTGGTAGAGCATGGTGCGGGCAACGCCAGGGTTGTGGGTTTGATTCCTACAGGGGACCATTATGAAAAAAAGTATGAAAATCAATACACTCTACTGCAAGTAGCTCTGGATAATGGTGTCTGCTAAATTATTAAAATGTAAAATGCAATTCATAACACATACAGTGGGGAGAACAAGTATTTGATACACTGCTGATTTTGCAGGTTTTCCCACTTACAAAGCATGTAGAAGTCTGTAATTTTTATCATAGGTACTCTTCAACTGTGAGTGACGGAATCTAAAACAAAAATCCAGAAAATCACGTTGTATGATTTTTAAATAATTAATTTGCATTTTATTGCATGACATAAGTATTTGATACATCAGAAAAGCAGAACTTAATATTTGGTACAGAAACCTTTGTCTGCAATTACAGAGATCATACGTTTCCTGTAGTTCTTGACCAGGTTTGCACACACTGCAGCAGGGATTTTGGCCCACTCATCCATACAGACCTTCTCCAGATCCTTCAGGTTTCGGGGCTGTCGCTGGGAAATACGGACTTTCAGCTCCCTCCAAAGATTTTCTATTGGGTTCAGGTCTGGAGACTGGCTAGGCCACTCCAGGACCTTGAGATGCTTCTTACGGAGCCATTCCTTAGTTGCCCTGGCTGTGTGTTTCGGGTCATTGTCATGCTGGAAGACCCAGCCACGACCCATCTTCAATGCTCTTACTGAGGGAAGGAGGTTGTTGGCCAAGATCTCGCGATACATGGCCCCATCCATCCTCCCCTCAATACGGTGCAGTCGTCCTGTCCCCTTTGCAGAAAAGCATCCCCAAAGAATGATGTTTCCACCTCCATGCTTCACGGTTGGGATGGTGTTCTTGGGGTTGTACTCATCCTTCTTCTTCCTCCAAACACGGCGAGTGGAGTTTAGACCAAATATCTCTATTTTTGTCTCATCAGACCACATGACCTTCTCCCATTCCTCCTCTGGATCATCCAGATGGTCATTGGCAAACAGCAGACGGGCCTGGACATGCGCTGGCTTGAGCAGGGGGACCTTGCGTGCGCTGCAGGATTTTAATCCATGACGGCTTGGTGTGTTACTAATGGTTTTCTTTGAGACTGTGGTCCCAGCTCTCTTCAGGTCATTGACCAGGTCCTGCCGTGTAGTTCTGGGCTGATCCCTCACCTTCCTCATGATCATTGATGCCCCACGAGGTGAGATCTTGCATGGTGCCCCAGACCGAGGAAGATTGACCGTAATCTTGAACTTCTTCCATTTTCTAATAATTGCGCCAACAGTTGTTGCCTTCCCACCAAGCTGCTTGCCTATTGTCCTGTAGCCCATCCCAGCCTTGTGCAGGTCTACAATTTTATCCCTGATGTCCTTACACAGCTCTCTGGCCTTGGCCATTGTGGAGAGGTTGGAGTCTGTTTGATTGAGTGTGTGGACAGGTGTCTTTTATAGAGGTAACGAGTTCAAACAGGTGCAGTTAATACAGGTAATGAGTGGAGAACAGGAGGGCTTCTTAAAGAAAAACGAACAGGTCTGTGAGAGCCGGAATTCTTACTGGTTGGTAGGTGATCAAATACTTATGTCATGCAATAAAATGCAAATTAATTATTTAAAAATGTGATTTTCTGGATTTTTGTTTTAGAATCCGTCTCTCACAGTTGAAGAGTACCTATGATAAAAAATTATAGACTTCTACATGCTTTGTAAGTAGGAAAACCTGCAAAATCGGCAGTGTATCAAATACTTGTTCTCCCCACTGTACTTAAATGCCTTATCTCATATGACGCTGTACTTACTATAAAGTCAGACACCTTTGGTAATTTATAACACATACATAAAGGCTTAATCATGTAAACACACATGTATTAACACTTAGGGAATTATCACTAAGAGCTAAAACAAATAAACATTGAAGACATGTTTAAAGCATACATTTCCTTTTATTTGTACATTTTTTAAACAAGACAAATACATGAAGTTTCAAAAAGTCCAGCAATGCAGTTACATTGAACATTACACAAGACTGTGTATAGTGTAGCATGTCCCTGAGCTGGAGGATGAATGGTTCTGGCCTCTCTTCCTGCTGGAGGTACTACATGTTGGTTCCAACTTTAAAAGTAACAACAAAGAAAGGTAGCATGTCTGTTAGGAAAGGTAGCATGTCTGTTAGGAAAGGTAGCATGTCTGTTAGGAAAGGTAGCATGTCTGTTAGGAAAGGTAGCATGTCTGTTAGGAAAGGTAGCATGTCTGTTAGGAAAGGCCTTTATCTCACCATCTGATGAGGGCATTTCTGTGCTGCGCCAGAGACTCTAAAAGGAGAGATGGGAAACTCCATTCAATTCATATTATTATATTCCTCTTCAATTTTCGAAGCTCATGACGTGACTATGAGACATGGCTTTATCTAAGGGGATTTGTATTTAGCTGAGCCTGCTAGCTAGCTAAAATTGAAATGATTTGAAATAACGATTGAGGTAACTACATTATACTGTATAATCTAACTCAACACTTAACTACTACAAACTCATTTAAATTACAATAAATAAAGGTTCACTTACTTGTTTTTCGCTGTCCAATGGCAGCACAAGTGATCAGTGTCTCGTCAGCAACGCTAAAAGTCCCACACCTAATAGTAGAAAAGTGTCAATAACCATTTGTGAAAGTGTTTTCTAAAATGAACAATGATTCATATTTGTTCATATTTAAGTGACATTTGCAGTAAATGTAGGTTTTAAAACATTCCAAGGTTAAATAAATGCCCCCAATGTGAATCACTGTATATGGAATACATATTGGCTTACAGAGCAAAAACTATTCTTGGTGCCGCAAAAGTATTGTAGGAAATACTCAGTAAGGTCTGTAGAATGTGCAGTTGAAGTCAGAAGTTTACATACACTTAGATTGAAGTCATTAAAACTCAATTTTCAACCACTCCACAGATTTCATGTTAACAAACTATAGTTTTGGCAAGTCTGGTCATCCTTGGGAGCAATTTCCAAAACGCCTGAAGGTACCACGTTCTTCTGTACAAACAATAGTACGCAAGTATAAACACCATGGGACCACGCAGTCATACCGTTCAGGAAGGAGACGCGCTCTGTCTCCTAGAGATGAACGTACTTTGATGTGAAAAGTGCAAATCAATCCCAGAACAACAGTGCAGGGCATGCTCACTGAATTAAAGGGCAACTACACTCAAAAAGTGTAATTCCCTTTAAGCATTGTGGTGGACACAGAAACACATTTTGTTGTTTTTATATTAAAAAAGTGTGAAAAAACTGGGGGAAACCAGAACAAATTTGGGAAATCCGAAACCTGGAAAAGAAAGCGTAATATAGAAATAACAACAGAAGTAGAAGAAAATGTAGGCCCTACTAACGTTTTAAAAGGCCCTACTAACGTTTTAAAAGGCCCTACTAACATTTTAAAAGGCCCTACTAACGTTTTAAAAGGCCCTACTAACATTTTAAAAGGCCCTACTAACGTTTTAAAAGGCCCTACTAACATTTTAAAAGGCCCTACTAACGTTTTAAAAGGCCCTACTAACATTTTAAAAGGCCCTACTAACGTTTTAAAAGGCCCTACTAACATTTTAAAAGGCCCTACTAACGTTTTAAAAGGCCCTACTAACGTTTTAAAAGGCCCTACTAACGTTTTAAAAGGCCCTACTAACGTTTTAAAAGGCCCTACTAACTTTTTAAAAGGCCCTACTAACGTTTTAAAAGGCCCTACTAACGTTTTAAAAGGCCCTACTAACTTTTTAAAAGGCCCTACTAACTTTTTAAAAGGCCCTACTAACGTTTTTTGCTGTGCAAGACCACTTTAGAGTGTGTCATCCTGCAGAACAGCATTTTGGGGAAAGTTGAGGTCAGGTCCAATATTGACTCTGCACCCAAGAGGGAAAGAGGTTGGGCCATCCTATAAATGTTTTTGTGAAATATAATATATAACATTTAGCAGACACTTTCATCCAAAGCGACATAAAAAAATGAAAACATTTTTACTTATGGGTGGTCCCGGGAATTGAACCCAATATCCTGGCGTTGCAATGCTATACCAAGATGCATGACAGGGTTATAAATGCTTAGTGAAGCCTCAATGTAATATGATTTATAAGGCCTTTATTAAGCAGTGCTTATGCCACCCTTTATAAGGCACAGGTTTGTCACATTTATGAACCCTTTATAAAGACGCTATAGATGATTTGTAATATTTCTGTAGTGTTTATGAAAATGCAGGTCTTTTAAAGTTGGACCATTATGGGTCTTCTTGTTATCAGTCAGAGTCCATGTAGAACATCTTCATCTGTCATTCCTGAAGACAAATCCAAATCCAGCTGAAAAGTTGTATTTTTGTGATGACAGTTGTCTCTTCATTAAGAACAACTGTGTTAAACAACACTTATATTGTAAACTTGTATAACAGTGAAACTCAAAGTTAAAGAAATGAAGTCACAGTGATATAAAGCAGGAGAGAAATGTCACCACATCCAAGACAGGTTTATTAATATCCTCCTTCCACATTCATGGCCACGCCTGGGGTCTGTCCCAAATGGCATCCTATTCTCTATGGGCCATGGTAAAAAGTAGTGCACTGTATAGGGAATAGGGTGCCATTTGGGACGCAACCCTGTATTAGCACTCTTTTCAGAGAGTTTCTCTTAACTTACTTAGAGGCACAACACAATGTCTACCAATATGTATTGTTTTCACCTTGGATTCGCACTGCCAATAGAAAACCAAGAAGATGTTCTTGACTTTTGAAAATCACACTACACAGTGTAGGACTACTTGTTAGTCACGACAGTTGAGTCAAGACTATACTCAAGGGATAATAACAGAGAGCTTTGCTTAGATCAGACTATTTCAGTATTTCACATCAGATTATTTGTTTTCAGTTTCAGTATTTCAGATCAGATTATTTGTTTTCAGTTTCAGTATTTCACATCAGATTATTTGTTTTCCGTTTCAGTATTTCAGATCAGAATATTTCAGTATTTAACATCAGACTATTTGATGTTAGTTTCAGTATTTAACATCAGACTATTTCATGTTAGTTTCAGTATTTAACATCAGACTATTTGTTGTTAGTTTCAGTATTTAACATCAGACTATTTGTTGTTAGTTTCAGTATTTAACATCAGACTATTTGTTGTTAGTTTCAGTATTTAACATCAGACTATTTGTTGTTAGTTTCAGTATTTAACATCAGACTATTTGTTGTTAGTTTCAGTATTTAACATCAGACTATTTGATGTTAGTTTCAGTATTTAACATCAGACTATTTGTTGTTAGTTTCAGTATTTAACATCAGACTATTTGTTGTTAGTTTCAGTATTTAACATCAGACTATTTGTTGTTAGTTTCAGTATTTAACATCAGACTATTTGTTGTTAGTTTCAGTATTTAACATCAGACTATTTGTTGTTAGTTTCAGTATTTAACATCAGACTATTTGTTGTTAGTTTCAGTATTTAACATCAGACTATTTGTTGTTAGTTTCAGTATTTAACATCAGACTATTTGTTGTTAGTTTCAGTATTTAACATCAGACTATTTGTTGTTAGTTTCAGTATTTAACATCAGACTATTTGTTGTTAGTTTCAGTATTTAACATCAGACTATTTGTTGTTAGTTTCAGTATTTAACATCAGACTATTTGTTGTTAGTTTCAGTATTTAACATCAGACTATTTGTTGTTAGTTTCAGTATTTAACATCAGACTATTTGTTGTTAGTTTCAGTATTTAACATCAGACTATTTGTTGTTAGTTTCAGTATTTAACATCAGACTATTTGTTGTTAGTTTCAGTATTTAACATCAGACTATTTGTTGTTAGTTTCAGTATTCAACATCAGACTATTTGTTGTTAGTTTCAGTATTTAACATCAGACTATTTGTTGTTAGTTTCAGTATTTAACATCAGACTATTTGTTGTTAGTTTCAGTATTTAACATCAGACTATTTGTTGTTAGTTTCAGTATTTAACATCAGACTATTTCTTGTTAGTTTCAGTATTTAACATCAGACTATTTGTTGTTAGTTTCAGTATTCAACATCAGACTATTTGTTGTTAGTTTCAGTATTTAACATCAGACTATTTGTTGTTAGTTTCAGTATTTAACATCAGACTATTTGTTGTTAGTTTCAGTATTTAACATCAGACTATTTGTTGTTAGTTTCAGTATTCAACATCAGACTATTTGTTGTTAGTTTCAGTATTTAACATCAGACTATTTGTTGTTAGTTTCAGTATTTAACATCAGACTATTTGTTGTTAGTTTCAGTATTTAACATCAGACTATTTGTTGTTAGTTTCAGTATTTAACATCAGACTATTTCTTGTTAGTTTCAGTATTTAACATCAGACTATTTCTTGTTAGTTTCAGTATTTGACATTAGACTATTTGTTGTTAGTTTCAGTATTTGATATTAGACTATTTGTTGTTAGTTTCAGTATTTCACATCAGACTATTTGACGTTAGTTTCAGTATTTCAGTAATCAGTTTACTAGATGTTCCTCCTCCCATCCCCAAGGAATATCCAAGGCTTTCCCCTCTTCAGCTTCATGTGAATGTGGAGTTTTTGTTTGGCTCTGGAATGTCCAATGCCTTGTTTGTTTTGAAAGTGTCATAGTTAAGAAATACACTATGATGTGAAAGGATCAAGTCAGAGTCAGGAAGTATTTAAGGGGCTTGGTCGAGCTCCGGAATGCTGGTAGCAGGGTTTACTGCTCAACTTTTAGGGAAATACACTACATGACCAAAAGTATGTGGACACCTGCTCGTCCAACATCTCATTCCAAAATCATGGGCATTAATATGGGGTTGGTCCCCCCTTTGCTTCTATAACAGCCTCCACTCTTTTGGGAAGGCTTTCCACTAGATGTTGGAACATTGCTGCGGGGACTTTCATCCATTCAGCCACAAGAGCATTAGTGAGGTCGGGCACTGATGTTGGGCGATTAGGCCTGGCTCGCAGTCTGCGTTCCAATTTATCCCAAGGGTGTTCGATGGGGGTTGAGGTCAGGGCTGTGTGCAGGCCAGTCAAGTACTTCCACACTGATCTTGACAAACCAATTCTATATGGACCTCGCTTTGTGCACGGGGGCATTGTCATGCTGAAACTGTTGCCACTGGAAGCATAGAATTATCTAGAATGTCATTGTATTAAGATTTAGCATTAAGATTTCCCTTCACTGGAACTAAGGGGCCTGAACCATGAAAAACAGCCCCAGACCATTATTCCTCCTCCACCAAACTTTACAGTTGGCACTCTGCATTAGGGCAGGTAGCGTTTTCCTGGCATCCGCCAAACCCAGATTCGTCTGTTGGACTGCCAGTTGGTGAAGCGTGATTTATCACTCCAGAGATGGCATTTCCACTGCTCCAGAGTCCAATGGTGGCGAGCTTTACACCACTCCAGCCGACACATAGCATTGCGCATGGTGATCTTAGGCTTGTGTGCGGCTGCTTGGCCATGGAAACCCATTTCATGAAGCTCCCGATGAACAGTTCTTGTGCTGACTTTGCTTCCAGAGGCAGTTTAGCACTCGGCGGTCCCGGTCTGTGAGCTTGTGTGTTCTACCACTTTGCGGCTGGGCTGTTGTTGCTCCTAGACATTTCCACTTCACAATAACAGCACTTACAGTTGACCGGGTCAGCTCTAGCAGGGCAGACATTTGACAAACTGACTTGTTGGAAAGGTGGCATCCTATGACGGTGCCACGTTGAAAGTCACTGAGCTCTTCAGTAAGGCCATTCTACTGCCAATGTTTGTTTATGGAGATTGCATGACAGTGTGCTTGATTTTATACACCTGTCAGCAACGTGTGGCTGAAATAGCTGAATCCACTAATTTGAAGGGGTGTCCACATACCTTTGTATATATAGTGTATGTGAAGCTAATGTAGGGCCTGTGTAGGGTTGCAAATTCCGGTAATATCCCCCAAATTCCAAGGTTTTCCAGAAATCTTGGTTGGAAGATTCCTGGAATCAGGAGGGCATAAGCAGGAAACACAGGAATCCTCTGACTGAGATTTCTGGGAATTTTGGGAAAGTTACCAGAATGTTGCAAACCTGTGAAACTGCTTACACAGTTGATTTAAACTCAACCTCAGGCGAGATGCAGGAGGATAGTTTCAGCCACAAATTTCTCTAACGTTATAATCCCCCAAAACATTGGCTTCCTTCTGACAGCCATTGTCTGAGTTCATCTGGCCCCAATCCTCCAGTCAGAGACACAGCTACAGTAGAAACATGTTCTATCCATCCATTGAGAGAGAGAAAAAGAGAGAGGGGAGGAGGTGAGAGAGGAGGAGAGAGATGAGATGGGGAGAGGAGAGAAGCACTTTGCGGAAGCTTTGGAAGCTCTAATGGCTTGATAGTGCAGAGTGTTGCAGTAGATAAAACCCAGGAACACCTAGGTTCTTAATAATGGATCATATCTATCTATGTGTGCGTCCCAAATGGCCCCTTATTCCCTATATAGTACACTGCTTTTAACCAAAGCCCCATGGGCCCTGGTCCAAGTTATGCACTATAAAGGGAAAGAGATTGCGTTCCAAATGGTACCCATCTCTCGATGCGTGTTTCTGTATGTATGACCTGTATTGTTTGATGAAGGAACTCTGCTCTGATTTAAGAGTTATTTTGTCAGTTATGGAAATAGGTCATTCACTTCTGAGTCAGTTGGTTGTGTTTGTTCAGATCACGTTATGAAGGTATGCAGTGTTAACTGTAGATACACTATACATGTGTTAACTGTAGATACACTATACATGTGTTAACTGTAGATACACTATACATGTGTTAACTGTAGATACACTATACATGTGTTAACTGTAGAGACACTATACATGTGTTAACTGTAGATACTCTATACATGTGTTAACTGTAGAGACACTATACATGTGTTAACTGTAGATACACTATACATGTGTTAACTGTAGATACACTATACATGTGTTAACTGTAGATACTCTATACATGTGTTAACTGTAGAGACACTATACATGTGTTAACTGTAGATACACTATACATGTGTTAACTGTAGATACTCTATACATGTGTTAACTGTAGAGACACTATACATGTGTTAACTGTAGAGACACTATACATGTGTTAACTGTAGATACACTATACATGTGTTAACTGTAGATACACTATACATGTGTTAACTGTAGATACACTATACATGTGTTAACTGTAGAGACACTATACATGTGTTAACTGTAGATACACTATACATGTGTTAACTGTAGATACACTATACATGTGTTAACTGTAGATACACTATACATGTGTTAACTGTAGAGACACTATACATGTGTTAACTGTAGATACACTATACATGTGTTAACTGTAGATACACTATACATGTGTTAACTGTAGATACACTATACATGTGTTAACTGTAGATACACTATACATGTGTTAACTGTAGATACACTATACATGTGTTAACTGTAGAGACACTATACATGTTTTAACTGTAGATACTCTATACATGTGTTAACTGTAGATACACTATACATGTGTTAACTGTAGAGACACTATACATGTGTTAACTGTAGATACACTATACATGTGTTAACTGTAGAGACACTATACATGTGTTAACTGTAGATACACTATACATGTGTTAACTGTAGATACACTATACATGTGTTAACTGTAGAGACACTATACATGTGTTAACTGTAGATACTCTATACATGTGTTAACTGTAGATACACTATACATGTGTTAACTGTAGATACACTATACATGTGTTAACTGTAGATACACTATACATGTGTTAACTGTAGATACACTATACATGTGTTAAATGTAGATACTCTATACATGTGTTAACTGTAGATACACTATACATGTGTTAACTGTAGAGACACTATACATGTGTTAACTGTAGATACTCTATACATGTGTTAACTGTAGAGACACTATACATGTGTTAACTGTAGATACACTATACATGTGTTAACTGTAGATACACTATACATGTGTTAACTGTAGATACTCTATACATGTGTTAACTGTAGAGACACTATACATGTGTTAACTGTAGATACACTATACATGTGTTAACTGTAGATACTCTATACATGTGTTAACTGTAGAGACACTATACATGTGTTAACTGTAGAGACACTATACATGTGTTAACTGTAGATACACTATACATGTGTTAACTGTAGATACACTATACATGTGTTAACTGTAGATACACTATACATGTGTTAACTGTAGAGACACTATACATGTGTTAACTGTAGATACACTATACATGTGTTAACTGTAGATACACTATACATGTGTTAACTGTAGATACACTATACATGTGTTAACTGTAGAGACACTATACATGTGTTAACTGTAGATACACTATACATGTGTTAACTGTAGATACACTATACATGTGTTAACTGTAGATACACTATACATGTGTTAACTGTAGATACACTATACATGTGTTAACTGTAGATACACTATACATGTGTTAACTGTAGAGACACTATACATGTTTTAACTGTAGATACTCTATACATGTGTTAACTGTAGATACACTATACATGTGTTAACTGTAGAGACACTATACATGTGTTAACTGTAGATACACTATACATGTGTTAACTGTAGAGACACTATACATGTGTTAACTGTAGATACACTATACATGTGTTAACTGTAGATACACTATACATGTGTTAACTGTAGAGACACTATACATGTGTTAACTGTAGATACTCTATACATGTGTTAACTGTAGATACACTATACATGTGTTAACTGTAGATACACTATACATGTGTTAACTGTAGATACACTATACATGTGTTAACTGTAGATACACTATACATGTGTTAAATGTAGATACTCTATACATGTGTTAACTGTAGATACACTATACATGTGTTAACTGTAGATACACTATACATGTGTTAAATGTAGATACTCTATACATGTGTTAACTGTAGATACACTATACATGTGTTAACTGTAGATACACTATACATGTGTTAACTGTAGAGACACTATACATGTGTTAACTGTAGATACACTATACATGTGTTAACTGTAGATACACTATACATGTGTTAACTGTAGATACACTATACATGTGTTAACTGTAGAGACACTATACATGTGTTAACTGTAGATACACTATACATGTGTTAACTGTAGATACACTATACATGTGTTAACTGTAGATACACTATACATGTGTTAACTGTAGATACACTATACATGTGTTAACTGTAGAGACACTATACATGTGTTAACTGTAGATACACTATACATGTGTTAACTGTAGAGACACTATACATGTGTTAACTGTAGATACACTATACATGTGTTAACTGTAGATACACTATACATGTGTTAACTGTAGAGACACTATACATGTGTTAACTGTAGATACTCTATACATGTGTTAACTGTAGATACACTATACATGTGTTAACTGTAGATACACTATACATGTGTTAACTGTAGATACACTATACATGTGTTAACTGTAGATACACTATACATGTGTTAAATGTAGATACTCTATACATGTGTTAACTGTAGATACACTATACATGTGTTAACTGTAGATACACTATACATGTGTTAAATGTAGATACTCTATACATGTGTTAACTGTAGATACACTATACATGTGTTAACTGTAGATACACTATACATGTGTTAACTGTAGATACACTATACATGTGTTAACTGTAGATACTCTATACATGTGTTAACTGTAGATACACTATACATGTGTTAACTGTAGATACACTATACATGTGTTAACTGTAGATACACTATACATGTGTTAACTGTAGATACACTATACATGTGTTAACTGTAGATACACTATACATGTGTTAACTGTAGATACACTATACATGTGTTAACTGTAGATACACTATACATGTGTTAACTGTAGATACACTATACATGTGTTAACTGTAGATACACTATACATGTGTTAACTGTAGATACACTATACATGTGTTAACTGTAGATACACTATACATGTGTTAACTGTAGATACACTATACATGTGTTAACTGTAGATACTCTATACATGTGTTAACTGTAGATACACTATACATGTGTTAACTGTAGATACACTATACATGTGTTAACTGTAGATACACTATACATGTGTTAACTGTAGATACACTATACATGTGTTAACTGTAGATACACTATACATGTATTAACTGTAGATACTCTATACATGTGTTAACTGTAGATACACTATACATGTGTTAACTGTAGATACAATATACATGTGTTAACTGTAGATACTCTATACATGTGTTATCTGTAGATACACTATACATGTGTTAACTGTAGATACACTATACATGTGTTAACTGTAGATACACTATACATGTGTTAACTGTAGATACTCTATACATGTGTTAACTGTAGATACACTATACATGTGTTAACTGTAGATACTCTATACATGTGTTAACTGTAGATACACTATACATGTGTTAACTGTAGATACACTATACATGTTTTAACTGTAGATACACTATACATGTGTTAACTGTAGATACTCTATACATGTGTTAACTGTAGATACACTATACATGTATTAACTGTAGATACACTATACATGTGTTAACTGTAGATACTCTATACATGTGTTAACTGTAGATACACTATACATGTTTTAACTGTAGATACAATATACATGTGTTAACTGTAGATACACTATACATGTGTTAACTGTAGATACACTATACATGTGTTAACTGTAGATACACTATACATGTGTTAACTGTAGATACACTATACATGTGTTAAATGTAGATACTCTATACATGTGTTAACTGTAGATACACTATACATGTGTTAACTGTAGATACACTATACATGTGTTAAATGTAGATACTCTATACATGTGTTAACTGTAGATACACTATACATGTGTTAACTGTAGATACACTATACATGTGTTAACTGTAGAGACACTATACATGTGTTAACTGTAGATACACTATACATGTGTTAACTGTAGATACACTATACATGTGTTAACTGTAGATACACTATACATGTGTTAACTGTAGAGACACTATACATGTGTTAACTGTAGATACACTATACATGTGTTAACTGTAGATACACTATACATGTGTTAACTGTAGATACACTATACATGTGTTAACTGTAGATACACTATACATGTGTTAACTGTAGAGACACTATACATGTGTTAACTGTAGATACACTATACATGTGTTAACTGTAGAGACACTATACATGTGTTAACTGTAGATACACTATACATGTGTTAACTGTAGATACACTATACATGTGTTAACTGTAGAGACACTATACATGTGTTAACTGTAGATACTCTATACATGTGTTAACTGTAGATACACTATACATGTGTTAACTGTAGATACACTATACATGTGTTAACTGTAGATACACTATACATGTGTTAACTGTAGATACACTATACATGTGTTAAATGTAGATACTCTATACATGTGTTAACTGTAGATACACTATACATGTGTTAACTGTAGATACACTATACATGTGTTAAATGTAGATACTCTATACATGTGTTAACTGTAGATACACTATACATGTGTTAACTGTAGATACACTATACATGTGTTAACTGTAGATACACTATACATGTGTTAACTGTAGATACTCTATACATGTGTTAACTGTAGATACACTATACATGTGTTAACTGTAGATACACTATACATGTGTTAACTGTAGATACACTATACATGTGTTAACTGTAGATACACTATACATGTGTTAACTGTAGATACACTATACATGTGTTAACTGTAGATACACTATACATGTGTTAACTGTAGATACACTATACATGTGTTAACTGTAGATACACTATACATGTGTTAACTGTAGATACACTATACATGTGTTAACTGTAGATACACTATACATGTGTTAACTGTAGATACACTATACATGTGTTAACTGTAGATACACTATACATGTGTTAACTGTAGATACTCTATACATGTGTTAACTGTAGATACACTATACATGTGTTAACTGTAGATACACTATACATGTGTTAACTGTAGATACACTATACATGTGTTAACTGTAGATACACTATACATGTGTTAACTGTAGATACACTATACATGTATTAACTGTAGATACTCTATACATGTGTTAACTGTAGATACACTATACATGTGTTAACTGTAGATACAATATACATGTGTTAACTGTAGATACTCTATACATGTGTTATCTGTAGATACACTATACATGTGTTAACTGTAGATACACTATACATGTGTTAACTGTAGATACACTATACATGTGTTAACTGTAGATACTCTATACATGTGTTAACTGTAGATACACTATACATGTGTTAACTGTAGATACTCTATACATGTGTTAACTGTAGATACACTATACATGTGTTAACTGTAGATACACTATACATGTTTTAACTGTAGATACACTATACATGTGTTAACTGTAGATACTCTATACATGTGTTAACTGTAGATACACTATACATGTATTAACTGTAGATACTCTATACATGTGTTAACTGTAGATACACTATACATGTGTTAACTGTAGATACAATATACATGTGTTAACTGTAGATACTCTATACATGTGTTATCTGTAGATACACTATACATGTGTTAACTGTAGATACACTATACATGTGTTAACTGTAGATACACTATACATGTGTTAACTGTAGATACTCTATACATGTGTTAACTGTAGATACACTATACATGTGTTAACTGTAGATACTCTATACATGTGTTAACTGTAGATACACTATACATGTGTTAACTGTAGATACACTATACATGTTTTAACTGTAGATACACTATACATGTGTTAACTGTAGATACTCTATACATGTGTTAACTGTAGATACACTATACATGTGTTAACTGTAGATACACTATACATGTGTTAACTGTAGATACACTATACATGTGTTAACTGTAGATACACTATACATGTGTTAACTGTAGATACACTATACATGTGTTAACTGTAGATACACTATACATGTGTTAACTGTAGATACTCTATACATGTGTTAACTGTAGATACACTATACATGTGTTAACTGTAGATACACTATACATGTGTTAACTGTAGATACACTATACATGTTTTAACTGTAGATACTCTATACATGTGTTAACTGTAGATACTCTATACATGTGTTAACTGTAGATACACTATACATGTGTTAACTGTAGATACTCTATACATGTGTTAACTGTAGATACACTATACATGTGTTAACTGTAGATACACTATACATGTGTTAACTGTAGATACACTATACATGTGTTAACTGTAGATACACTATACATGTGTTAACTGTAGATACACTATACATGTGTTAACTGTAGATACACTATACATGTGTTAACTGTAGATACACTATACATGTGTTAACTGTAGATACACTATACATGTGTTAACTGTAGATACACTATACATGTGTTAACTGTAGATACTCTATACATGTGTTAACTGTAGATACACTATACATGTGTTAACTGTAGATACAATATACATGTGTTAACTGTAGATACTCTATACATGTGTTAACTGTAGATACACTATACATTTGTTAACTGTAGATACTCTATACATGTGTTAACTGTAGATACACTATACATGTGTTAACTGTAGATACTCTATACATGTGTTAACTGTAGATACACTATACATGTTTTAACTGTAGATACAATATACATGTGTTAACTGTAGATACACTATACATGTGTTAACTGTAGATACACTATACATGTGTTAACTGTAGATACTCTATACATGTGTTAACTGTAGATACTCTATACATGTGTTAACTGTAGATACACTATACATGTGTTAACTGTAGATACAATATACATGTGTTAACTGTAGATACACTATACATGTGTTAACTGTAGATACACTATACATGTGTTAACTGTAGATACACTATACATGTTTTAACTGTAGATACACTATACATGTGTTAACTGTAGATACTCTATACATTTGTTAACTGTAGATACACTATACATGTGTTAACTGTAGATACACTATACATGTGTTAACTGTAGATACTCTATACATGTGTTAACTGTAGATACACTATACATGTGTTAACTGTAGATACACTATACATGTGTTAACTGTAGATACACTATACATGTGTTAACTGTAGATACACTATACATGTGTTAACTGTAGATACTCTATACATGTGTTAACTGTAGATACACTATACATGTGTTAACTGTAGATACACTATACATGTGTTTACATTAAACATTTGAGTAGCCTGCTTTACTTTAGTGCAACTTCTTATAAACTCCAGAAACCAGAGAGGTGGAGTTGGTATAGCTGGTATCTTTGAAATCTTTCTGAACACAGATTTCACAAGTTTTAAAAAGTCAGTATTTAAACTGTGTTGGTCTCAAACATCAAACTAATGTGCATCTCTATCTTCTGTCTACCCCTCCAGACGAAGCTCGTTCCAAGAAGTGTGGTATCCTGGTGCACTGCCTGGCAGGGATCAGTCGCTCGGTAACGGTAACCGTGGCCTACCTGATGCAGAAGCTCAACCTGTCACTCAACGATGCGTACGACTTTGTGAAACAGAAGAAGTCCAACATCTCACCCAACTTCAACTTCATGGGTCAGCTCTTGGACTTTGAGAGAACGTTGGGGCTCAATAGCCTGTGTGACAACCGCTCCTCCACCAATGACCAGCTGTTTTTCACCACGCCAACCAATCACAACGTGTTCCAGCTCGACACGCTGGAATCTACATGAAGGGGTGAGGGGGGCGGGACTTGAGCGGCCATCTTGGATGTGGATGTTTTTGTCTTCTCTTCAGAGGCTGGCTGGCTTTGACAGCGGATAGCCTGGGATGGTGGACGGACGGTGCGTAGACAGTGACAGATCAGATGGAAGTCTGCTTGTAGAGCTCAGAGTGGAGAAAGGAAGAGGAAGAAGCCCTGTCTCCTCTCCTCAGTGGTTTGGGAAGCTTGTCGTCTTGTCTTTGGAACAGCCTGTTTGTTTTGTCTGAGGAAAGAAGAAGTTCTAGAAGTAAACTGAGACTTGCTACGCTGTAGAGCAGAACAGAACAGAACAGAACAGAACAGAGCAGAACAGAGCAGAACAGAGCAGAACAGAACAGAGCAGAACAGAACAGAGCAGAACAGAGCAGAACAGAACAGAACAGAGCAGAACAGAGCAGAGCACAGAGCTTCATACAAAGACAGGAAACATATGATGGATCTGCTGCAGTCATTCATTTATTGCTGTCCTCTTGGACGAGGACTTCGTCATCAACTTCCTGATGATGATGGTGTCAATGTGTTGGAGTCTCAGGGGGTCAGCCTTATGGAGGTGATCTCACTCTACTGAATGATGATGATGGTGTCAATGTGTTGGAGTCTCTGGGGGTCAGCCTTATGGAGGTGATCTCACTCTACTGAATGTAGGGTTGGATTTTTTTAAAACAACAATATTATTAATCCAAACACAAGTATGTTCAAGTGATGCATATAACATGTACAAGTACTAATGTATGTATGTATGTCTACATGCATTAGTATAAATGTATGGACATACTGTATGTCTACTGCTACTATAATCATACCTGTCCACAACCAGAAACAGAAGCACTATAACATCTGAAGGAGGCTGAATAACTACAGAGAAAAGAAAACAAGAGAAAATTACTTTTCATAATATTCTGGTTGTTTTTGTAGTTTTTTTTCTATGTTTGTAACGATGATCTAATGCTGTTTGCACATTGGTGAAGCCTATCACTTCTTGGCACTTAAACTAGTACTACAGAGAAAGAGACATTCAAAGAGAAGGAGGGAGGGTAAGGGAGAGAGAGAGAGAGAGAGCGAGAGAAAGACTAGCTCCTGCAGCTGGGCTGGCCATGCCGTGGGCTGGGACTGGCTGGGTGAAGCTTATTGTTCCTTAACTGCATATGAAAGTCCCAAACGGCACCATATTCCTTATATAGTGCACTACTTACTAGCACCCATAAGGCTCTTGTAAAAAGTAGTGGACAACAAAGGGAATATGGTGCCATTTTGGGACGCAGCAGTGGATCTGTTTGTCTCAACAAAGAACCTCACTTCCTCCAAGAGAGCATTTTAATCCTGGGTCGATTCACCCCGCAACCCTTGGCTATATTATGAGATTATGAATATTATATTACATTACACTAAATTATTATATTATGAATAAAATATAAGGTATATTCTATACATGAGCAATCTACTGTGTGCTGTCCATCAGTGTAGTGCGTGTGACTACCCAAGGAAGTGGTTGGGAGGTGGCCTGGGTACCAGTCTATTTGTTCAATCATTCCATTCCTTACCTCGTTTGGCATGCCAGTTGGAATGATAGCACAAACAGACTGGTACCGGGCTAGGTGGGAGGTTGTTGGATGTTGTTTATTTACCAGTTGGAACCCGGACAATGAGAACTGTTTTTAACTACTATTACTGCTGTCTGTCAAGTATAGAGAGGTTATAAGCTCTTATAACAGGTTATAAGCTATAGCTGATCACATACAGCAGCATACAGTATGTAGCCAGGAGGATTTCTGAATAGGGTTGAACATTTCCATTAACTTTCCAAAATATCCCTGGTTTTCCAGAAATCCCGGTTAGAGGATTCCTGGATTCCCTGATTTCGGGAATCTCCATCCAGGAATTCTGGAAAACCTGTGAATGTTGGGAAAGTTACTGGAAACCTTTTTGTGAAAATGTTACCTGAGACTGGTCCAAAGGGAGCGTGGCAAAGAGCAGGGTTGCTTTACGCCTTATTCTATAACCTTCTAATACAACTATTTCTATAATGCGGACTGTTCAATACTCTTTGTATCTCAAATATTGCTGTATAAAAACCTTTGTTCTTTAATGATAATAGAAATAAAAAAAATACATGGTAATGATGGACAACTAATTGTCTGTGTCCGAAATAGCACCCTATTTTCTATATAGTACACTCCTATAGTGCTCTACTGTGGTCAAAGGTAGTGCACTATATAGGGAATAGGTTGACATTTGGGACACAGGCATTGTTTTTAACGGGTCTTCAGACAAAGTTGTTTGTGTTACTCTGTAATATTAATCAACAGTATTTTATACATCTGTTTGTGTTACTCTGTAATATTAATCAACAGTATTTTATACATCTGTTTGTGTTACTCTGTAATATTAATCAACAGTATTTTATACATCTGTTTGTGTTACTCTGTAATATTAATCAACAGTATTTTATACATCTGTTTGTGTTACTCTGTAATATTAATCAACAGTATTTTATACATCTGTTTGTGTTACTCTGTAATATTAATCAACAGTATTTTATACATCTGTTTGTGTTACTCTGTAATATTAATCAACAGTATTTTATACATCTGTTTGTGTTACTGTTTTTAACTATAATAATAATTATTCTAGAATTAGAATTCTATACGCCAATACAGAATACAGCTGTGTCTCTGACTGCTTAGATTTTTTTGTAGGGTGAAGTTGCCCCTAAATGCTGATCTTGGGTCTGTTTAGCATTTTACTCACTAATGGTTAAGGTTAGGATTTGGGGAGGGAAAGCTGATCCTAGATCTGTACCTAGGGGAAGCTTTACCCCAGAGCACTCTGCTTTGGGAAAGCTACCTTTCCTTCACCCGGGTGTCTAAAGTACAGGGCTAGCCTGGCTCCACATCTGTGTGTTATCTTGTCAGTGTAATAGAGTGAGCTTCGTAACCTTACTCTCCAGCTGAGGCCGTGTGAGGAAGGAATCTATACTGTTAGGGAAGCACAGGGAAACCTGCTACACCAACTCCATTGCTCCATTGTCAAGCCAGGCAAATTACTTTGCTAGAAAGCAAAAACAGACGGGCATCCAGGCTAATACGGTGATAGGCAGCCTATAGAGCGTTGGGCCAGTAACTCAAAGGTCGCTAGTTTGAATCGCCAAGCCGATAAGGTGACCAATCTGCCGATGTACCCTTGAGCAAGGCACTTAACCCTAATTGCTCCAGGGTCGCTGTTAATAATGGCAGACCCTGGCCGTGACCCCACTCTCTGAGGTTGTCTCAGGGAGAGTTGAGATATGCAAAAAACACATTTCACATTCATTCATGCATATTAATACACGTGTGAAATAGAACAAATAGAAGCTCCCACTAAACTGTTCTTATTAATAAACAGTTTGTTATTAATAAACACCTAGCCTGGGATCCAGTCTGTTTGTGCTAACATTCCACTCCTTGTCCTCTGTGTCCTGTGTTTAACCATGGAGTGTCAAGGAGTGGAATGATAACACAAACAGATCTGAGACAAGGCTACATAACACATAAGAAGTAGGAGACAACCTGCACCTATATCTGAGAAGTAGGAGACAACCTGCATCTATATCTGAGAAGTAGGAGACAAACTGCACCTCTATCTGAGAAGTAGGAGACAACCTGCACCTCTATCTGAGAAGTAGGAGACAACCTGCATCTATATCTCAGAAGTAGGAGACAACCTGCACCTATGTCTGAGAAGTAGGAGACAACCTGCACCTATGTCTGAGAAGTAGGAGACAACCTGCATCTATATCTGAGAAGTAGGAGACAAACTGCACCTCTATCTGAGAAGTAGGAGACAACCTGCACCTCTATCTGAGAAGTAGGAGACAACCTGCATCTATATCTCAGAAGTAGGAGACAACCTGCACCTCTATCTGAGAAGTAGGAGACAACCTGCACCTATATATGAGAAGTAGGAGACAACCTGCACCTCTATCTGAAAAGTAGGAGACAACCTGCACCTATATCTGAGAAGTAGGAGACAACCTGCACCTCTATCTGAGAAGTAGGAGACAACCTGCATCTATATCTGAGCATGTTTCTGGATATATCGCAGCTCATTACTCCATTACATTGAAATGTCTTCAATTTATTTTTGATTTGATAATGTGCTCTATGCTATCTTTCTATTCCTGTGGCCTTTCAATATATGATATCTTAAAGCTGATATGCAAAGTTGTAAAGAGGAGAAAAAAGAAAGTGAATGATGAATATGTACAGAGCCTTCAGAAAGGCTTCACACCCCTTGACTTCTCCACATTGTGTTGTGTTACAGCCTGAATTCTAAATGGTGTCTCTGGCCTACACACAATACCCCATAATGTCAAAGTGGAATCAGAGAGAAGGGCACCTACTGTTATGTTTGGGGCAAATCCAACACAACACATCACTTGAGTACCACTCTTCATGTTTTCAGGAATGGTGGTGTCTGCATCATGTTATGGGTATGGTGGTGCTGCATCATGTTATGGTATGGTGGAGGCTGCATCATGTTATGGGTATGGTGGAGGCTGCATCATGTTATGGGTATGGTGGTGGCTGCATCATGTTATGGGTATGGTGGTGGCTGCATCATGTTATGGGTATGGTGGTGGCTGCATCATGTTATGGGTATCCTGAAAAACTCCCCAGTCCTTAACGAACTGGGGAGTTTTTCAGGATAAAAAGAAACAGAATAGAGCTAAGCTCAGACAGAATCCTAGAGGAAAACCTGGTTCAGTCTGCTTTCCACCAGACACTGGGAGACTAATTCACCTTTCAGCTGGACAATTTTTTATTTATTTTTTTATTTTACCTTTATTTTACTAGGCAAGTCAGCTAAGAACAAATTCTTATTTTCAATGACGGCCTAGGAACAGTGGGTTAACTGCCTTGTTCAGGGGCAGAACGACAGATTTGTACCTTGTCAGTTCGGGGATTCGATCCAGCAACCTTTCGGTTACGGGCCCAACACTCTAACCACTGGGCTACCTGCCGCCCAACAATAACCTGAAACACAAAGCCAAATATACACTGGAGCTAAGACAGTGAATGTTCTTGAGTGGACGAGTTAGATAGATAGATAGATAGATAGGTACTTTATTGATCCCCCGGGGGGGAAATTTCATAAGAGTTACAGTTTTGACTTAAATCGACTTGAAAATCTATGGCAAGACCTGAAAATGGTTGTCTAGCAATGATCAACAACCAACTTGACAGAGCTTAAAGAATTAAAATAATAATAATGTGCAAATATTGTATGATCCAGGTGTGCAAAGCTCTTAGGGACTTACCCAGAAAGACTCACAGCTGTAATCACTGCCAAAGGTGGTTTTAACATGTATTGACTCAGGGGTGTGAATGTTTATGTAAATTAGATATTTATGTATTTCATTTTCAATAGATTTGCAAAAATTTCAAAAAACATCTTTTCACTTTGTCATTATGGGGAAGTGTGTGTAGATGGGTGAGAAAACATATATATTGAATCCATTTAGAATTCAGGTTGTAAGACAACAAAATGTAGAATATGTTAAGGGGTCTGAATGCTTTCTGAAGGCGCTGTATCTTACCTCACTGTAACAGCTTCATACCTGTTCAATAGCTGTTTATATGTGTGCTGTATGCTGTATAAAGGATGATGTGCATAAAACTGTCAGCAGGGCAGTTAATACTTCCTGAAGTTGAAGGATGTTGACCTTATGTATTGTATAGTTATATGGAAACCAACACATGATGTTCATACAGCAAATAAATATTGGATAATTTTTTCCTTAATGTGTAATCTGCTCAATGTATGATGATATTGTGAATGTGTGTGTTGCAACATTTACATTTTAATCATTTAGCAGACGCTCTTATCCAGAGTGACTTACAGTTAGTTAGTTCATACATGTTCATACTTTTATTGTACTGGTCCCCCGTGGGAATCAAACCCTTGCAACCCTGGAGTTGCAAGCGCCATGCTCTACCATCTGAGCTACACGGGACTGCAACAGGGTTACTGTAGGTGAGACCACATCAGGACTGGTCACATAGTCCCAGAGTCATGTGATGGAGATGGCGCTACATCCGAAAGGTCAAATAAACCTGCCACTTCCATTTCCATGTACCCCATCTAGTTAATATTCTAGACATGCTGATGTACCCCATCTAGTTAATTTTCTAGACATGCTGATGTACCCCATCTAGTTAATTTTCTAGACATGCTGATGTGTGTCACGGTGCATCGGATATAAGGGACGATATACGGAGCGCTGGTGAAGTGTCATCCTTTTTATTTTAAATGAGATGTTCTCCCGAAGCATTTAAAATAACATAAGGAGAGTGAAAACAAAAACAGACTACAAACAAACACAGTGACTTACTTTGGCTGTTGCAGGCAGTGCAGACAGACAAACGAACAATGATCCACACACAGGTGGCTGTGTGTGGAGTCTAAATACTATCCCCAATCAGAGACAACGCTATACAGCTGTCTCTGATTGGGGATGATAATCTCCCTAATAATGTGTGAGAGCCTGGTTGTGTGCCTCTCTCCTCCCCTAGGTGGGAGTAAGAGGCCTTACCACAACCAAGCCCTCACAGTACCCCCCCCCCTAAGGTGCGGACTCCCGACCGCACACCTACAATCCCCCCTCTCCTGAAAAGAAAAAATGTCCAAAACTAGGGGGGACATGGCGGGGTACTGAGGTGGTTGCTGGTGGGGGCTCCGGTTCCGGGCGTGGCACAGGCTGTGAGAGTAGCTTTCCTCCTACCTCTCCGTTGCACGCCCGGTCCGGTCCGGACCCCGGCGCGGTGGTTCCCCCCTCAGTACTCCCGCCATTCACCAAGTCCTGTCTGGACCCTGGTGCGGGAGCCCTCGACCCTGGAGAGGGGCAGACAACCGGCCCCGGACTGGGCACCGGTGGAGCGGACTGCTCCGTCACTGGAGCGACGTAGACGACCGGCCCCGGACTGGGCACCGGTGGAGCGGACTGCTCCGGCACTGGAGCGACGTAGACGACCGGCCCCGGACTGGGCACCGGTGGAGCGGACTGCTCCGTCAATGGAGCGACGTAGACGACCGGCCCCGGACTGGGCACCGGTGGAGCGGACTGCTCCGGCACTGGAGCGACGCAGACGACCGGCCCCGGACTGGGCACCGGTGGAGGAGGCTCCAGGCCTTGAGCTGTGGCTGGAGGCTCCGGGACGCTGACCTTCGCTGGAGGTGGCGGAACGCTGACCTTCGCTGGAGGTGGCGTGGTGCTGACCTTCGCTGGAGGTGGCGTGGCGCTGACCTTCGCTGGAGGTGGCGTGGCGCTGACCTTCGCTGGAGGTGGCGTGGCGCTGACCTTCGCTGGAGGTGGCGTGGCGCTGACCTTCGCTGGAGGTGGCGTGGCGCTGACCTTCGCTGGAGGTGGCGTGGCGCTGACCTTCGCTGGAGGTGGCGTGGCGCTGACCTTCGCTGGAGGTGGCGTGGCGCTGACCCTTGCTGGAGGTGGCGTGGCGCTGACCTTCGCTGGAGGTGGCGTGGCGCTGACCCTCGCTGGAGGTGGCGTGGCGCTGACCTTCGCTGGAGGTGGCGTGGCGCTGACCTTCGCTGGAGGTGGCGTGGCGCTGACCTTCATTGGAGGCCTCGGGCTGCTGACCTTTACTGGAGGCCTCGGGCTGCTGACCTTCACTGGAGGCCTCGGGCTGCTGACCTTCACTGGAGGCCTCGGGCTGCTAACCTTCACAGGAGGCCTCGGGCTGCTGACCTTCTCCGGAGATCTCGGGCTGCTGACCTTCACAGGAGGCCTCAGGCTGCTGACCTTTACAGGAGACCTCAGGCTGCTGACCGTCACAGGAGGCCTCGGGCTGCTGACCTTCTCCGGAGACCTCAGGCTGGATGCCGTGCCCACCCTGGGCACCGACGCAGAGGTGGTCTTCAGCCCTGCAGCTGGTCTGGCTGTCGGCCCCAGACTGGGCACCGACACGCTATGGAGCTCCTGCTCCACAGCGGGACTGAACGTCGTGCCCACCCTGGGCACCGACGCAGAGATGGTTCCCAGCCCTCTGGTGGGGCTGGCTGTCGGCCCCAGACTGGGCACCGACACGCTATGGAGCTCCTGCTCCACAGCGGGACTGAACGTCGTGCCCACCCTGGGCACCGACGCAGAGATGGTTTCCAGCCCTGTAGTTGGGCTGGCTGTCGGCCCCAGACTGGGTACCGACACGCTATGGAGCTCCTGCTCCACAGCGGGGCTGAACGTCGTGCCCACCCTGGGCACCGACGCAGAGAGGGTTTCCAGCCCTGTGGTTGGGCTGGCTGTCGGCCCCAGACTGGGCACCGACGCGCTATGGAGCTCCTGCTCCACAGCGGGGCTGAACGTCGTGCCCACTCTGGGCACCGACGCAGAGATGGTCCCCAACCACAGAGCTGTGCTGGCGACCGTCGTTGTAGCCTCCGTGCGAGGAGTAGGCACGGGGCGTACAGGACTGGGGAAATGCACCAGTGATCTGATGCGAGGTGCTGGCACGGGTCGCGCCGGGCTGGGGAAACGCACTGTTGGGTTGTTGCGTTTATCTGGCACGGGTCGCGCCGGGCTGGGGAAACGCACTGTTGGGTTGTTGCGTTTAGCTGGCACGGGTTGCGCCGGGCTGGGAAAACGCACCGTTTGGCTGGTGCGCGGAGCAGGCGCGGGCCGTACCGGGCTGGGGAAACGCACCGTTGGCTGGGTGCGTTTAGCTGGTACGGGTCGCACCGGGCTAGTGTTGCGCACCGATGGTTTGGTGCGCTGAGTCGGTCTCCTCCTCCTCCGACTCTGGACCGGCGCTGGAGGCACCGGACTGGGAACTGGCGCTGGAGCACGACTGTCCCTGTCGTGCCTACTCCACCGCCAATCCCCATCCTGTGAGGGTTCTTCCGGGAACCCCCACGAGTGAGGGAACAGAAGCACATCGTCGTCGTCTTCCTCCGACTCCTCTATGTACTCCCGCTCCCATGGCTGTAGGGGCTCCTCCTGGAACCCCCACGAGTGCAGTGGTCGGGGCTCTTCTCCCTCGATCCCCGACCACCCCCATAGCCCCCCCCCAAAATCAGTTTGAGGGGTTTTCTGGGCTCCAGGCTGGTCCTCAACTCTAGCCCGGTGACGTGTCCTCCGTCTCCGGCGCCTAGGCTGCTCCGGACCCCAGCCTTCCTCCACCGAGCGATAATAAGAGTGTTCCTCCTCTGTAATTTTTCCCATACCGAGGAGGATATCTCCTAAAGTTATCCCCCGTTGCGTCCCAGGAGGGTGGATCATTCTGTCACGGTGCATCGGATATAAGGGACGATATACGGAGCGCTGGTGAAGTGTCATCCTTTTTATTTTAAATGAGATGTTCTTCCGAAGCATTTAAAATAACATAAGGAGAGTGAAAACAAAAACAGACTACAAACAAACACAGTGACTTACTTTGGCTGTTGCAGGCAGTGCAGACAGACAAACGAACAATGATCCACACACAGGTGGCTGTGTGTGGAGTCTAAATACTATCCCCAATCAGAGACAACGCTATACAGCTGTCTCTGATTGGGGATGATAATCTCCCTAATAATGTGTGAGAGCCTGGTTGTGTGCCTCTCTCCTCCCCTAGGTGGGAGTAAGAGGCCTTACCACAACCAAGCCCTCACAATGTGCTGTGAGCAGGGGAGCCTCCTGGGATTTTGGGCCCCATGAAAATATATAACATTGGGCTCCAAAATGTTTTTACCTAATGCTGGAATAATATTTTAGGGCCCCTGTCAGTCACAGGCCCTTAGAATCATCCTAACTTTTCCCCCCCATACGGCGCCCCTGGCTGTGAGAAACTAGGTCAAATTAAGATACCGCATCTGTAGTATAACACCGTTATAAAAACTATGTATAAAACAGAAACATCAGCAGTAAATATGTTTGAATGTAAACAGTGCCTTCAGTATCTTCAGTAGCTTTAATCTGTGAACTCTCGGAAAAGAATGCCTCATTTGTCAAATCCACTGCTTATCCTCATTCATTGATGCATTTGTAATGTTCTCTGTCTGTCTCTGTGTGTCTATGTGTGTCTGTGTGTGTGTCTGTGTGTGTCTGTGTGTGTCTGTGTGTGTGTCTGTGTGTGTCTGTGTGTCTGTGTGTGTCTGTGTGTGTCTGTGTGTGTCTGTGTGTCTGTGTGTGTCTGTGCGTGTGTCTGTGTGTGTCTGTGTGTGTCTGTGAGTGTGTCTGTGTGTGTCTGTGTGTCTGTGTGTGTGTCTGTGTGTGTGTCTGTGTGTCTTTGTGATCCCACTGTATGTGCTGCTGAGAGAGAGAGAGTGAGCGCGAGAGAGATAGAGAGAGAGAGAGAGAGCGAGAGAGAGGAGAGAGAGAGAGAGGAGAGAGAGAGAGAGGAGCGAGAGAGAGAGAGAGAGCAGGAGAGGAGAGAGAGAGAGAGAGAGAGAGAGAGAGGAGAGAGCGAGAGAGAGGAGAGAGAGAGCACGAGAGAGAGAGAGAGAGAGAGAGAGAGAGAGAGAGAGATAGATAGAGAGAGAGAGAGAGAGAGAGAGAGAGTGAGCAAGCGAGCCCTTTTAGTCAACTTCCTGGACAAAACTTTTCACTGTAATAGTGAAGGTGTAAACTTGGCAGTAGAAAACCTCAATATTATATTTGACCTCTCAGCTTCCATATCAAATCTAAAAATGTCGAGCAGAAAACCTAAGATAATTAACAACAATGACAAATGGTTTGATGAAGAATGCAGAAACCTAAGAAAGAACCTATCCAACCAAAAACATAGAGACCCAGAAAACCTGAGTCTACGCCTTCACTATGGTGAATCACTAAAACAATACAGAAATACACTACGGAAAAAGAAGGCACAGCACGTCAGAAAACAGATCAATGTAATTGAAGAATCCATAGAATCTAACCACTTCTGGGAAAATTGGAAAACACTAAACCAACAACAACACGAAGAGCTATCTATCCAAAACAGAGATGTATGGGTAAAACACTTCTCCAATCTTTCTGTCTCTATAACAAAGAACGGAGCAAATAAATATACATGATCAAATGAAAATCCTAGAATCAACTATTAAAGACGACCAGAACCCACTGGATTCTCCAATTACATTGAATGAACTACAGGACAAATTACAAACCCTCCAACCCAAAAAGGCCTGTGGTGTTGATGGTTTCCTCAATGAAATAATAAAATATACAGACAGCAAATTCCAATTGGCTATACTTAAACTCTTTAACATCATCCTTAGTTCTGGCATCTTCCCCAATATCTGGAATCAAGGACTGATCACCCCAATCCACAAAAGTGGAGACAAATTTGACCCCAATAACTACCGTGGGATATGCGTCAACAGCAACCTTGGGAAAATCCTCTGCATTATCATTAACAGCAGAACAGTTCATTTCCTCAGTGAAAACAATGTACTGAACAAATGTCAAATTGTCTTTTTACCACATTACCGTACAACAGACCACGTATTCACCCTGCACACCCTGATGGACAAACAAACCAAAGCTAAGTCTCCTCATGCTTTGTTGACTTCAAAAAAGCTTTTGACTTAATTTGGCATTATGTTTATTTATTTTCCCTTTTGTACTTCATTGATTATTTATAGGCCTATATTGATTATTTCCATGTGAAATATGTAGGATGTCACCACTGCGACATTACATGTTTTTAACTGTGAAACCTTCACAGCTACACTTGTCATCTTTCTCTCTCTACAGATGTAGGATTTTAATTTGAGCTTGTTTCTTACAGCAGGAAAATAATCATTCAGCAACAACACATGTGAATTATTATGTAGATTATAATTAATGGACATTTTTGTAGGGGTTGAAACATTTTTCTTAAGGTAAAATCAAGTCTGAAATTTCAAAGTGGAAATTACAAACTTTTTAATCCTCAAATACACTACACGTTTAATCTGTACATGTCATGGTTAATTAGTCTGTTAAACATGTTGCATTACCCAGCGGGCAGTGGTGGAAAAAGTACCCAATTGTCATACTTGAGTAAAAGTAACGATACCTTCATAGAAAATGACTCAAAAGTAAAAGTGAAAGTCACCCAGTAAAATAGTACTTGAGTAAAAGCCCAAAAGTGTTTGGTTTTAAATATAATTAAGTATCAAAAGTAAATGCAATTGCAAAAATATACTTAAGTTTATATTTCCTTATATTAAGCAAACCAGACGGCACATCTGTAAATATATATATTTACAGATAGCCAGGGGCTCCAACACTGTTTTGTGAGTCCTCCAGATCAGAGGCAGTAGGGATGACCAGGGATGTTCTCCTGATTAGTGTGTGAATTGGACCATTTCCTGTCCTGCTAAGCATTCTAAATGTAACGAGTACTTTTGGGTGTCAGGGAAAATATATGGAGTTAAAAGTACAATATTTTCTTTAGGAATGTAGTGAAGTAAAAGTAAAAGTAATACAAAATATAAATAGTAAAGTAAAGTACAGATACCCCAAAAAGTAGTACTTTAAAGTATTTTTACTTAAGTACTTTACATCACTGAGGAGGAACACTATTGTGTATTAGAGTGTTAGAATTTGTTAGCATGTGTTAACGTGCATAGGCTACGTGATGTGTAGAGTCTGGGCAGGTGTTAGCTACATTCCAGACTGTTAGCTTCAGCCCAGTCCAGCCCAGTCCTCACTCACGCACTCACACACACACATATCTGCATCTGTAACTTCTGTATCTTGTAGTTAATTCTTTGCTGTTTTATTGAATTATTATGTCAATTTGTGAATTGTTTTTCTTAGGGCACCATTGAGAATGATACCCTGGTTTCAATTGGGCTCCCCTGAAAAAATCGAAGTTATCTAAAAAACACACACACACACACACTTTAGGGCCTACTGTGTAACTCAACACAACAGGAGAGACATGAATGGAATGTGACCTCATAACTCTTACCTGGAGTTTACATGCTCTGACAGTGTAGTCCAAATATAAAGGTAATTTCCAATTGAACCGACATATGCAGAGTTTACCGTGAATGCAGTCTCCGCTAACTCTGGAACATAGCCTTTAATCACAGCTGACACGGGAACGTAGCCTTTAATCACAGCTGACTCTGGAAGATTGCCTTTAATCACAGCTGACACCGGAAGATTGCCTTTAATCACAGCTGACACCGGAAGATTGTCTTTAATCACAGCTGACACGGGAAGATTGTCTTTAATCACAGCTGACACGGGAACGTAGCCTTTAATCACAGCTGACTCTGGAAGATTGCCTTTAATCACAGCTGACACCGGAAGATTGCCTTTAATCACAGCTGACACCGGAAGATTGTCTTTAATCACAGCTGACACGGGAAGATTGTCTTTAATCACAGCTGACACCGGAAGATTGCCTTTAATCACAGCTGACACCGGAAGATTGCCTTTAATCACAGCTGACACGGGAACGTTGCCTTTAATCACAGCTGACACGGGAACGTTGCCTTTAATCACAGCTGACACGGGAACGTAGCCTTTAATCACAGCTGACACGGGAACGTTGCCTTTAATCACAGCTGACACGGGAACGTTGCCTTTAATCACAGCTGACACGGGAACGTTGCCTTTAATCACAGCTGACACGGGAACGTAGCCTTTAATCACAGCTGACACGGGAAGATTGTCTTTAATCACAGCTGACACCGGAAGATTGCCTTTAATCACAGCTGACACCGGAAGATTGCCTTTAATCACAGCTGACACGGGAACGTTGCCTTTAATCACAGCTGACACGGGAACGTTGCCTTTAATCACAGCTGACACGGGAACGTAGCCTTTAATCACAGCTGACACGGGAAGATTGCCTTTAATCACAGCTGACACCGGAAGATTGCCTTTAATCACAGCTGACACCGGAAGATTGCCTTTAATCACAGCTGACACGGGAAGATTGCCTTTAATCACAGCTGACACGGGAACGTTGCCTTTAATCACAGCTGACACGGGAAGATTGCCTTTAATCACAGCTGACACCGGAAGATTGCCTTTAATCACAGCTGACACGGGAAGATTGCCTTTAATCACAGCTGACACCGGAAGATTGCCTTTAATCACAGCTGACACCGGAAGATTGTCTTTAATCACAGCTGACACCGGAAGATTGCCTTTAATCACAGCTGACACCGGAAGATTGTCTTTAATCACAGCTGACACCGGAAGATTGCCTTTAATCACAGCTGACACCGGAAGATTGTCTTTAATCACAGCTGACACCGGAAGATTGCCTTTAATCACAGCTGACACCGGAAGATTGCCTTTAATCACAGCTGACACGGGAACGTTGCCTTTAATCACAGCTGACACGGGAACGTTGCCTTTAATCACAGCTGACACGGGAACGTAGCCTTTAATCACAGCTGACACGGGAAGATTGCCTTTAATCACAGCTGACACCGGAAGATTGCCTTTAATCACAGCTGACACCGGAAGATTGCCTTTAATCACAGCTGACACGGGAAGATTGCCTTTAATCACAGCTGACACGGGAACGTTGCCTTTAATCACAGCTGACACGGGAAGATTGCCTTTAATCACAGCTGACACCGGAAGATTGCCTTTAATCACAGCTGACACGGGAAGATTGCCTTTAATCACAGCTGACACGGGAAGATTGCCTTTAATCACAGCTGACACGGGAACGTTGCCTTTAATCACAGCTGACACGGGAACGTTGCCTTTAATCACAGCTGACACGGGAACGTAGCCTTTAATCACAGCTGACACGGGAAGATTGCCTTTAATCACAGCTGACACCGGAAGATTGCCTTTAATCACAGCTGACACCGGAAGATTGCCTTTAATCACAGCTGACACGGGAAGATTGCCTTTAATCACAGCTGACACGGGAACGTTGCCTTTAATCACAGCTGACACGGGAACGTTGCCTTTAATCACAGCTGACACGGGAACGTAGCCTTTAATCACAGCTGACACGGGAAGATTGTCTTTAATCACAGCTGACACGGGAAGATTGTCTTTAATCACAGCTGACACCGGAAGATTGCCTTTAATCACAGCTGACACGGGAAGATTGCCTTTAATCACAGCTGACACGGGAAGATTGCCTTTAATCACAGCTGACACGGGAACGTTGCCTTTAATCACAGCTGACACGGGAACATAGCCTTTAATCACAGCTGACACGGGAACGTAGCCTTTAATCACAGCTGACTCTGGAAGATTGCCTTTAATCACAGCTGACACCGGAAGATTGCCTTTAATCACAGCTGACACCGGAAGATTGTCTTTAATCACAGCTGACACGGGAAGATTGTCTTTAATCACAGCTGACACCGGAAGATTGCCTTTAATCACAGCTGACACCGGAAGATTGCCTTTAATCACAGCTGACACGGGAACGTTGCCTTTAATCACAGCTGACACGGGAACGTTGCCTTTAATCACAGCTGACACGGGAACGTAGCCTTTAATCACAGCTGACACGGGAACGTTGCCTTTAATCACAGCTGACACGGGAACGTTGCCTTTAATCACAGCTGACACGGGAACGTTGCCTTTAATCACAGCTGACACGGGAACGTAGCCTTTAATCACAGCTGACACGGGAAGATTGTCTTTAATCACAGCTGACACCGGAAGATTGCCTTTAATCACAGCTGACACCGGAAGATTGCCTTTAATCACAGCTGACACGGGAACGTTGCCTTTAATCACAGCTGACACGGGAACGTTGCCTTTAATCACAGCTGACACGGGAACGTAGCCTTTAATCACAGCTGACACGGGAAGATTGCCTTTAATCACAGCTGACACCGGAAGATTGCCTTTAATCACAGCTGACACCGGAAGATTGCCTTTAATCACAGCTGACACGGGAAGATTGCCTTTAATCACAGCTGACACGGGAACGTTGCCTTTAATCACAGCTGACACGGGAAGATTGCCTTTAATCACAGCTGACACCGGAAGATTGCCTTTAATCACAGCTGACACGGGAAGATTGCCTTTAATCACAGCTGACACCGGAAGATTGCCTTTAATCACAGCTGACACCGGAAGATTGTCTTTAATCACAGCTGACACCGGAAGATTGCCTTTAATCACAGCTGACACCGGAAGATTGTCTTTAATCACAGCTGACACCGGAAGATTGCCTTTAATCACAGCTGACACCGGAAGATTGTCTTTAATCACAGCTGACACCGGAAGATTGCCTTTAATCACAGCTGACACCGGAAGATTGCCTTTAATCACAGCTGACACGGGAACGTTGCCTTTAATCACAGCTGACACGGGAACGTTGCCTTTAATCACAGCTGACACGGGAACGTAGCCTTTAATCACAGCTGACACGGGAAGATTGCCTTTAATCACAGCTGACACCGGAAGATTGCCTTTAATCACAGCTGACACCGGAAGATTGCCTTTAATCACAGCTGACACCGGAAGATTGTCTTTAATCACAGCTGACACGGGAAGATTGCCTTTAATCACAGCTGACACCGGAAGATTGCCTTTAATCACAGCTGACACCGGAAGATTGCCTTTAATCACAGCTGACACGGGAAGATTGCCTTTAATCACAGCTGACACGGGAACGTTGCCTTTAATCACAGCTGACACGGGAACGTTGCCTTTAATCACAGCTGACACGGGAACGTAGCCTTTAATCACAGCTGACACGGGAAGATTGTCTTTAATCACAGCTGACACGGGAAGATTGTCTTTAATCACAGCTGACACCGGAAGATTGCCTTTAATCACAGCTGACACGGGAAGATTGCCTTTAATCACAGCTGACACGGGAAGATTGCCTTTAATCACAGCTGACACGGGAACGTTGCCTTTAATCACAGCTGACACGGGAACATAGCCTTTAATCACAGCTGACACGGGAACGTAGCCTTTAATCACAGCTGACTCTGGAAGATTGCCTTTAATCACAGCTGACACCGGAAGATTGCCTTTAATCACAGCTGACACCGGAAGATTGTCTTTAATCACAGCTGACACGGGAAGATTGTCTTTAATCACAGCTGACACCGGAAGATTGCCTTTAATCACAGCTGACACCGGAAGATTGCCTTTAATCACAGCTGACACGGGAACGTTGCCTTTAATCACAGCTGACACGGGAACGTTGCCTTTAATCACAGCTGACACGGGAACGTAGCCTTTAATCACAGCTGACACGGGAACGTTGCCTTTAATCACAGCTGACACGGGAACGTTGCCTTTAATCACAGCTGACACGGGAACGTTGCCTTTAATCACAGCTGACACGGGAACGTAGCCTTTAATCACAGCTGACACGGGAAGATTGTCTTTAATCACAGCTGACACCGGAAGATTGCCTTTAATCACAGCTGACACCGGAAGATTGCCTTTAATCACAGCTGACACGGGAACGTTGCCTTTAATCACAGCTGACACGGGAACGTTGCCTTTAATCACAGCTGACACGGGAACGTAGCCTTTAATCACAGCTGACACGGGAAGATTGCCTTTAATCACAGCTGACACCGGAAGATTGCCTTTAATCACAGCTGACACCGGAAGATTGCCTTTAATCACAGCTGACACGGGAAGATTGCCTTTAATCACAGCTGACACGGGAACGTTGCCTTTAATCACAGCTGACACGGGAAGATTGCCTTTAATCACAGCTGACACCGGAAGATTGCCTTTAATCACAGCTGACACGGGAAGATTGCCTTTAATCACAGCTGACACCGGAAGATTGCCTTTAATCACAGCTGACACCGGAAGATTGTCTTTAATCACAGCTGACACCGGAAGATTGCCTTTAATCACAGCTGACACCGGAAGATTGTCTTTAATCACAGCTGACACCGGAAGATTGCCTTTAATCACAGCTGACACCGGAAGATTGTCTTTAATCACAGCTGACACCGGAAGATTGCCTTTAATCACAGCTGACACCGGAAGATTGCCTTTAATCACAGCTGACACGGGAACGTTGCCTTTAATCACAGCTGACACGGGAACGTTGCCTTTAATCACAGCTGACACGGGAACGTAGCCTTTAATCACAGCTGACACGGGAAGATTGCCTTTAATCACAGCTGACACCGGAAGATTGCCTTTAATCACAGCTGACACCGGAAGATTGCCTTTAATCACAGCTGACACGGGAAGATTGCCTTTAATCACAGCTGACACGGGAACGTTGCCTTTAATCACAGCTGACACGGGAAGATTGCCTTTAATCACAGCTGACACCGGAAGATTGCCTTTAATCACAGCTGACACGGGAAGATTGCCTTTAATCACAGCTGACACGGGAAGATTGCCTTTAATCACAGCTGACACGGGAACGTTGCCTTTAATCACAGCTGACACGGGAACGTTGCCTTTAATCACAGCTGACACGGGAACGTAGCCTTTAATCACAGCTGACACGGGAAGATTGCCTTTAATCACAGCTGACACCGGAAGATTGCCTTTAATCACAGCTGACACCGGAAGATTGCCTTTAATCACAGCTGACACGGGAAGATTGCCTTTAATCACAGCTGACACGGGAACGTTGCCTTTAATCACAGCTGACACGGGAACGTTGCCTTTAATCACAGCTGACACGGGAACGTAGCCTTTAATCACAGCTGACACGGGAAGATTGTCTTTAATCACAGCTGACACGGGAAGATTGTCTTTAATCACAGCTGACACCGGAAGATTGCCTTTAATCACAGCTGACACGGGAAGATTGCCTTTAATCACAGCTGACACGGGAACGTTGCCTTTAATCACAGCTGACACGGGAACGTTGCCTTTAATCACAGCTGACACGGGAACGTTGCCTTTAATCACAGCTGACACGGGAACGTTGCCTTTAATCACAGCTGACACGGGAAGATTGCCTTTAATCACAGCTGACACGGGAACGTTGCCTTTAATCACAGCTGACACGGGAACGTTGCCTTTAATCACAGCTGACACGGGAACGTTGCCTTAGCTCTAATGCAGAACTCACGCGATACGGATTGAATAGAGAAAGCCCTTACTCTTAACTGTGAGGGCTGGTTTCCCGGACACAGATTAAACCAACTTTATGTTAGAGTTCTCACCAGTTTGCCCTCTATTGATGGAACTATCGTTGTTGCGGAGTGACCTCACTATTTCCTAACAGTTCTTTGAGAAGGTTAACACAACCACAGTCAGCCAGAACACGTGAACAGATACTATTAGTTAGCTCAGAGAATGAATGGTCAAGAGATCAACTGTCTAAATTTGAATTTTATTAGCTAGGCCAAGAGATCAACTGTCTAAATTTGAATTTTATTAGCTAGGCCAAGAGATCAACTGTCTAAATTTGAATTTTATTAGCTAGGCCAAGAGATCAACTGTCTAAATTTGTTTTTTTAACCTTTATACATCAATTTTTGGACTTAATTGTATATATATATATATATACCCATTGATTCTTGAAGAATATTATGAAAGCCTCATGAGCTTAGTTCAATATAAGCTTGTTTTTCGCTTTGAATTGCCGATTCCTCCTTTAAGAACAGTTTCCTGTTGCAGAACTGAACAGTCAAGTACATAGACGGCTTGGAGGACAGAAGTCGACCCTCTTATCAAGCATTTCCACCTAGGTACGATGGTTAGAGTACGCTACAGTACTGTAATAGCAATAACAGTTCATTCTGGGTCAGCAAGTTACAGATTAGAATTAACACTGGAGTGACAGATGTGCAAATGATGATGTGCAAATAGAGATACTGGAGTGCAAAATGAGCGAAAAGAACAATATGGGGATGAGGTAGTAGGATGGGCTATTTACAGAAGGGCTGTATACAGGTGCAGTGATCGATAAGCAGCTCTGACAGCTGATGCTTAAAGTTAGTGAGGGAGAGGAACCTCTAGCTTCAAGGATTTTTGCAATTCGTTCCAGTCATTGGCGGCAGAGAACTGGAAGGAATGGCGGCCAAAGGAGGTGTTGGCTTTTGGGATGACCAGTGAAATATACCTGCTGGAGCGCATGCTACGGATGGGTGTTGCTATGGTGACCAGCGAGCTGAGATAAGGCGGGGATTTACCTAATAAAGACTTATAGGTGACCTGGAGCCAGTGGGTTTGGTGACGAATATGTAGTGAGGGCCAGCCAACGAGAGAATACAGGTCGCAGTGGTGGGTAGTATATGGGGCTTTGGTAACAAAACGGATGGCACTGTGATAGACTACATCCAATTTGCTGAGTAGAGTGTTGGAGGCTATTTTGTAAATGACATCGCTGAAGTCAAGGATCGGTAGGATGGTAAGTTTTACGAGGGCATGTTTGGCAGCATGAGTGAAGGAGGCTTTGTTGCGAAATAGGAAGCCTATTCTAGATTTAATTTTGGATTGGAGATGGTTAATGTGAGTCTGGAAGTTGAGTTTACAGTCTAACCAGACGCCTAGGTATTTGTAGGTGTCCACGTATTCTAAGTCAGACCCGTCGAGAGTAGTGATGATAGTCCGGTGGGCGGGTGCTGGCAGCGTTCTATTGAAGAGCATGCATTTAGGGATTTCTGTCATAGACCTTCCACCGCCATGCTGAGAAGAACTCCTCTATCAGGTTGGGGAAAGGGGAGTATGGTGGGAAGAACACATTTGTGATTCTTGAATCATTCATGAACCAGTTCCGGACCAGAACAGTATGGTGTAAACGTACGTTGTCCCAAACAACAACATAACAAGGCTGCACATCTCTCTGGGCATGTTGGAAAAGAGCTTCCCTAGGCCATCCAGAAACGTCAGAAGATGTTGAGTGTTATATGGGCCAAGAGTAGCATGGCGGTGAATGAGTCCATGGTTGCTGATGGCTGCACAAAGTGTAACATTACTCCCACGCTGGCCAGGGACGTCCACGAGAGCACGTTGGCCAATAACGTTGTGTCCTCTTTGTCTTCGCTTTGTGAGGTTGAATCCTGCCTCGTCCACAAAGATGAACTCATGCAAGGTGTCACTGGCATCAAGCTGGAGTATTCTCTGTATGAGATCTGATTACATTACATTTCAATACAGCCAATCCAGTATTGTTACAGTAAGCCAAGAAAACTATATCACAACATGTAAGTTATCTGTAGCGTACACAGTACAATAGTTGATATTTACACACAAATGATGGAATACATGTAAACACATACCTGGACATATTGGAAACGCAGCTCTTTCTCTCTGAGTTCCTCTCAGATGGAACCCGGGACACTTGTTTCATGCGCGTCTGGTTGCGCTGAAGGATGCCATCAATTGTTGAAACGCTGACTCTCTCTATATTTTGGAAAATGTCATTGTCTTCAATAATTCTTGCCTGGATTTCTCTGAGGCGTATGAGGTTGTTTACCACAACCATGTTCACCATAGCGTTGACTTGGGCCTCAGAAACAATGCTTGGTCTACCATCAACAACTGGTTGTCTTTCAATTCTGCAAACAAACAGTGTTTGACATTGTTACACATTATTGACAATATGAATCCTGAACTTCATGTAATTTTCTTGTATTTTCTGCTTCTGCTACTGTAATGTATATAGTTTCATGGTACTTATAGTACAGAAAAATACAACTTCATAGTATGGTTCTTGTTTTCATCCCTGAAAGTCTGGACAATCAATGCAACACTGAAACGGCTCAGGTTCGGCTGTACTCTCAGCCCAGCTTCCCTTATTGTCATACCGTGTACAACAACATGGTCCACTACAGTAGCACGGATCTCATTTGAGATTGATGTTCTTCTCCCTCTGCCTCTGCCTCTGCCTCTCCCTCTGCCTCTGCCTCTCCCTCTGCCTCTCATTCTTACATTCCTCTGCCTCGTTCTCTGATGTTTGCATCATGATTCTGAAACACAGGTGAGCTTACCTGTTGCCCTTTTTATTACAGTTTTTGCCCGTTGCTTGAACACTATAGACACATGCTTAAACCAAAGTAACATAACTTGAAGTTGTTGTTACTATACCTTAAACAAAGTGTAACCATTTTACTTTCTGAGGAGGCTCAGGTCCTTCAACGTGTGCAGTAAACTACTGCATACCTTCTACCAGTCTGTTGTGGCCAGTGCCATCTTTTTTGCAGTGGTGTGCTGGGGAGCAAACATCAAAGCCGGTGATGCTTCTCGGGTAAATAAGCTGATCAGGAAGGCTAGCTCTGTCCTGGGGATGAGCCTTGACACTCTAGAGGAGGTGGCGGAGAGACGGATCCTGGCCAAACTGCTGGCCATCATGGACAACGTCACCCACCCTCTGCACGCTATGGTTATGACGCAAAGGAGCACTTTCAGTCACAGACTGATCCCACCACGGTGTGCCAGAGAGCGCTACAGGAGGTCCTTCCTGCCGGCGGCTATTAGACTATATAATGCCTCACCGGGGTGCCGTGCTGTCGGCAACATAGATCTGGAACTGTTGGGGTGCTAGGACCTAGTTTAACAATTATGCATCCATCCGTGAGTAACTCTGGTCCGTCAGCACTCATCCACTCAGGACCTATTTATTCATACAGGTCTGTATATACATACTCATGTACAGTTGTTATATCATATCACATGCAATATTGTAAGTAATTATTGGACTTAACTTACGTAGGCATTCACTCAGGAATGCATATTAGTATCCTGCCAGTTACACCTTTTCTCATTGCTTTTAGTATATCGAATGTGCAATACGTGCAGTTGTCTGTAATTAAACCCTGCGCACTAAGGACTGTATTTTAAGGGAATTACTATTATTACCCCAAATGATATCATACACACATTTAGCTATTAAAGTATCTCTTCCTGTCATTTACCTGTACAGTTTGTGTAACCATGCAAGTATTCACTTATCTAACTGTATACCTAACTGTACAGCTAATTTAACCATGCAAAATGTTCACTTACCTGTTAATTTACCCAGTCTGTCTATTAAGTAAACTATTATTACCCTCGCTCATATCATACGCATTTTTAGCTACTGAAGTATTTCTCTGCCATCGACCTGTATAGTATAGTTAACCATCCAACATCCACCAATGTATAGTGTACATATTCAGCCAACCACTCATACTATGCAATGTCTTTTTTATAGCTTTTATTTTTTTGCACTCCAGATATCTTGTATTTCTATACTTTTTCATACTGCCGCTCTATGTATCATGTACCGTGTATCTGTCTTTTGTGTACTTTCGTTGTGGCATTTTGCACCTGCCCTGTGTTTTGTTGTAGCTGCTTGACAATGAAATTTCCCTCTCGGGGATCAATAAAGTACCTATCTATCTATCTATCTATCTATCTATCTATCTATCTATCTATCTATCTATCTATCTATCTATCTATCTATCTATCTATCTATCTATCTATCTATCTATCTATCTATCTATCTATCTATCTATCTATCTATCTATCTATCTATCTATCTATCTATCTATCTATCTATCTATCTATCTATCTATCTATCTATCTATCTATCTACAGTGGGGAGAACAAGTATTTGATACACTGCCGATTTGCAGGTTTTCCCACTTACAAAGCATGTAGAAGTCTGTAATTTTTATCATAGGTACTCTTCAACTGTGAGTGACGGAATCTAAAACAAAAATCCAGAAAAACACATTGTATGATTTTTAAGTAATTAATTTGCATTTTATTGCCTGACATAAGTATTTGATACATTAGAAAAGCAGAACTTAATATTTGGTACAGAAACCTTTGTTTGCAATTACAGAGATCATACGTTTCCTGTAGTTCTTGACCAGGTTTGCACACACTGCAGCAGGGATTTTGGCCCACTCCTCCATACAGACCTTCTCCAGATCCTTCAGGTTTCGGGGCTGTCGCTGGGCAATACGGACTTTCAGCTCCCTCCAAAGATTTTCTATTGGGTTCAGGTCTGGAGACTGGCTAGGCCACTCCAGGACCTTGATATGCTTCTTACGGAGCCACTCCTTAGTTGCCCTGGCTGTGTGTTTCGGGTCGTTGTCAAACTGGAAGACCCAGCCACGACCCATATTCAATGCTCTTACTGAGGGAAGGAGGTTGTTGGCCAAGATCTCGCGATACATGGCCCCATCCATCCTCCCCTCAATACGGTGCAGTCGTCCTGTCCCCTTTGCAGAAAAGCATCCCCAAAGAATGATGTTTCCACCTCCATGCTTCACAGTTGGGATGGTGTTCTTGGGGTTGTACTCATCCTTCTTCTTCCTCCAAACACGGCGAGTGGAGTTTAGACCAAAAATCTCTATTTTTGTCTCATCAGACCACATGACCTTCTCCCATTCCTCCTCTGGATCATCCAGATGGTCATTGGCAAACTTCAGACGGGCCTGGACATGCGCTGGCTTGAGCAGGGGGACCTTGCTTGTTCTGCAGGATTTTAATCCATGACGGCGTAGTGTGTTACTAATGGTTTTCTTTGAGAATGTGGTCCCAGCTCTCTTCAGGTCATTTACCAGGTCCTGCCGTGTAGTTCTGGGCTGATCCCTCACCTTCCTCATGATCATTGATGCCCCACGAGGTGAGATCTTGCATGGTGCCCCAGACCGATGGAGATTGACCGTCATCTTGAACTTCTTCCATTTTCTAATAATTGCTCCAACAGTTGTTGCCTTCTTACCAAGCTGCTTGCCTATTGTCCTGTAGCCCATCCCAGCCTTGTGCAGGTCTACAATTTTATCCCTGATGTCCTTACACAGCTCTCTGGTCTTGGCCATTGTGGAGAAGTTGGAGTCTGTTTGATTGAGTGTGTGGACAGGTGTATTTTATACAGGTAACGAGTTCAAACAGGTGCAGTTAATACAGGTAATGAGTGGAGAACAGGAGGGCTTCTTAAAGAAAATCTAATAGGTCTGTGAGAGCCGGAATTCTTACTGGTTGGTAGGTGATCAAATACTTATGTCATGCAATAAAATGCAAATTAATTATTTAAAAATCATACAATGTGATTTTCTGGATTTTTGTTTTAGATTCCGTCTCTCACAGTTGACGTGTACCTATGATAAAAATTACAGACCTCTACATGCTTTGTAAGTAGGAAAACCTGCAAAATCGGCAGTGTATCAAATACTTGTTCTCCCCACTGTATCTATCTATCTATCTATCTATCTATCTATCTATCTATCTATCTATCTATCTATCTATCTATCTATCTATCTATCTATCTATCTATCTATCTATCTATCTATCTATCTATCTATCTATCTATCTATCTATCTATCTATCTATCTATCTATCTATCTATCTATCTATCTATCTATCTATCTATCTATCTATCTATCTATCTATCTATCTATCTATCTATCTATCTATCTATCTATCTATCTATCTATCTATCTATCTATCTATCTATCTATCTATCTATCTATCTATCTATCTATCTATCCATACCTTAAACAAAAGCGCTGCTTTGCACTTTAGTTGCAATTCTGTAACACACTTGCTCCTTTCTGCAACACACTTGCTCCTAGACACTACACACTATTTTATACATAAGACACTTAGTTCAAAAATGAAATCTCAGGGTACCATTGGGAAAACACATCTATTCAAAATACAACACACATTGGTTAATTGAAAAGACGTAGACAAACACCTTAAAATACTTACTTACAAAACTGAACACCAATCAGCCAGCTACAAAAAGGCCTCAGTTAAGCCATTTTGAGAACTTTGCAAGCATGGAGGCAGGGAGAGCTAGAGGCAGAGGAAGAGGAAGACAGAGAGAGAGAGGAGTACGTGGTCGAAGAGGCCACGCAAGGACCATTATTTCAGATGACATAAGAGCAACTTTGGTGGACCATGTCATAAACCATGGCCTGACTATGAGGGAAGCTGGGCAGAGAGTCCATCCTAATCTAAGCCGTTTCACAGTTTCATCCATAATAAGGACATTCCGACTGGAAAACAGGTATGTCTTCAACTCTCTACTCTACTCAGACTGTATCTAGAGTATTTACAGTACTGTACCATATCACCTTACTGTATCACATGTATTGTATTCCAGGGTGGCTAATGCTCCTTTTCCAACAAAAGTGGTAGTTTTGTGAAACATACCGTGATAACGTGTTGAGATGTTTCAGTACTGTGTATGGTAAATACAGTAATGTTCAGTATACACAGTACTGTAAAAAAAGAAGCAAGCGAGAACAATTTGTGGTTGCATTTTTCTACAGAATGGCTAGAAGACCTACTGGGGCTGGACGCCAACGCCTGTTCACCCAACAGCAGGAACTTGCCATAGTGAACCTAGTCAGAGCAAACAATGCAATCCGTCTCCACCAGCTACAGCAACAAATACTTGCAGATAGGCAAGTATTCAACAACATGAATCGAGTAAGCATTACAACTATCAGACGCATCTTGGTAAAGCACAACATGACCATGAAGCAGTTGTACAGGGTCCCATTTGAGAGGAACAGTGTCAGGGTCAAAGAACTTCCACATGAATATGTACAGGTAAGTGTTTCAGTCCTTTACATTTACAATCAAGAATGGGTGCAGTCCAGTAACAGATGAATATGTACCACTGGATTAGTACCACATAGATACATTCAGAAAGCTACACAGGTACCTGTGTGGTGGGGTGGGTCGGTTCTGTATATGTAGTAGTGTAGGTGTGTGCTTTGAGTAAAGCCATCCACAATATGTATTTTTTGTTACAGAGAATCTTGGGCATGGATGGAGCTGCCCAGCCGCATGAATGTATTTACATTGACGAGGCTGGATTCAACCTTAGCAAAAACAGACGACGGGGACGTAATATAATTGTCCATAGGGCAATTTTGCACGTCCCGGGGCAGCGCGGGGGAAATATCACATTGTGTGCTGCCATAAGTCTTCGAGGGCTGGGTCCCTATAATGCGCAACACATAATCACATTTCTAGATGATGCAGATGATTCATGATGCAGTTGTACAGGATGGACCAGATTTGTTGTCTGGGATAATGTTAGTTTCCATCGGGCTGCTCTGGTCCAGAACTGGTTCACCAACCATGATCAATTTGAAGTTGTGTACTTGCCCCCTTACTCGCCATTTCTAAATCCTATAGAGGAATTTTTTTCCGCTTGGAGATGGTGCGTAAATGACCGCCAACCACATGCCCGTATGCCTCTTCTGCAGGCAATGGGTCAGGCCTGCGGAGACATTGAGGTGAGGTCAATCCAGGGATGGATTCGGCACACAAGGGGATATTTTCCCCGATGCTTAGCGAGAGAAGACATTGCTTGTGATGTTGATGAGATCCTGTGGCCAGACCCCAACAGACGGCAGGATCCATAAGCCCACTTGCGCACAATTGTGTTTTTCTGTGTTTACAGTAGTGTATTGTTTGTTTTATTTTTGATTTAACTGAATTTACTGTACTGTAAAATATACTACTGTAATGTAATGATTTTGAATTCAGTATTTCATTTTTTGGTTGTTGTGAAAACATGCCCTCTGTGGAACTGAATAAAAACATTGAAAACAAAAGACTGCAGTTTTTTATATAAAGTAGACTAGTGTGTTGCTGCTGATCTGAAAGTGTATTCATATGATGCAAGTGGGTATAATTTTGTCATCAGAGTGACATTTTGACAAAGGATTGTTAGGTTTTGATAGCAGAGTTTCAATTTGACATAGATGTGAATGGTTTCTTTCCCAGTGTTGTGTCTTATTTGCTTGTGTGTAGAGTTTTGACACAATGAGCCAAATTTAGCAAAACGTGTGTAAGCAGTAGGCAAAAACTGTAATTCCAATCTCCTGATTGCTTGTTGAGTATTTTTGGTCGTTAGTGCTTACACCTGAACAATTGTTTGTTAAGGGTGTTTGAATTGCGCTGGTTTGAGTTTACTTATTGAACGGCAGTGTTTTCTAAATGACAACATGGTGACAATTGTGTCTTAAAGTGAGAGGTGTGTTTAGACTTTTGCAAAGAAGTGTGAATGGACCAGAGAAATGTGTCAAAAAGGGTAAATCGTGTTTATAGACTGGGGTACAAGGTCTTTCTGCTGGGAATTGGCTAAATGGTTTCGTGAGGATGGCTTACACTACCGATTTTTGTGTGTTAGCAATCGAGAAAAACTGTAAAGAGTCTGTGAGGCTTTGAGCCACATCACACCATGCCAAGTTCCCATGATGCACTATTGGTCTGAAGGCCAGGGGAGTAACCTGAGAGAGAGGGGTGGAGGGAGAGGGAAAGAGAGAGAGAGAGAGCGGAGGAGAGAGGGAGAGGGGGGAAAGAGAGAGAGGGGGAGAGAGAGGGGCAGATCAGGGATAGAGAGAGAGAAAGAGGGGGGGAGAGAAGGGAGAGAGAAAGAGAGAGAGATGGAGAGAGAGAGAGAGAGAGAACAAGGTCAGAGAGAGAGAGAGAGAGAGAGAGAGAGAACAAGGTCAGAGAGAGAGAGAGCGAGAGAGAGAGAGAGAGAGAGAGAGAGAGAGAGAGAGAGAGAGAGAGAGAGAGAGAGAACAAGGTCAGAGAGTGGAAAGTCTCTCCTAACCCATCCTGGCTGAACAGGAAGAAAGTGTGTTACAACACCGTTGGTTCTACAGGAAGTGACAGCATCCTGGAGACGATAAGTGATGACCTCATATCAAGTAGCACTTCCTCCCGGTAGGCGGCTGCCAGCAGCTGAAACCTAAGATGGTGGCTGAGCCAAACCACTTCTGGACCCAGAGGAGTGACATGCCTGACATTTAGCACCTTTAGACTACTACAGATGTAGGATCTTCATTTGAGCCAGTTTGCTACAGCAGTATAATAAACCTGAAGCAACAGGAAATGTGAATTATTATATGGATTATAATTCATGGACATTTGTGTAGGGGTTAATGCATTTTTCATAAGGGAAATCAAGAAATTCCAAACTTCAGAAGCTTTTTTAAACCTCAAATATACTACAAGTTTTAAATGTCCTGCATTGCAAGAAAGTTATCCTGCACCAGGATGATCAAATTAAGATCCTAAAGCTGTAGAGGAGTGGCTCTGGGCCAAGGTCTGCTGGGCCAGGGCCCTGGGACGGGGCTCTGGGATAGGGCTCTGGGACTGGGCTCTGGGATGGGCTAAGGGAGAGATACAGGCTAACTCACAGCTTTGACAACTTGCTAGCTCCCACACATAGATTAGGACATGTTAGCTATACAGTACGCATTTTCCCATAAAGAGATGAGGTAGCCCCAACTGAAACTTCAAAATCAGTGTCACCCTCGTGTCACGGTCAACATGTGGTCTCTCCCGTGGGAGACCAGGATTCAAGATGTTGGTCTCTCCCGTGGGAAACCAGGGTTCAAGATGTTGTTCTCTCCCGTGGGAGACCAGGGTTCAAGATGTTGGTCTCTCCCGTGGGAAACCAGGGTTCAAGATGTTGTTCTCTCCTGTGGGAGACCAGGGTTCAAGATGTTGGTCTCTCCCGTGGGAAACCAGGGTTCAAGATGTTGGTCTCTCCCGTGGGAGACCAGGGTTCAGAGTCCTAAGTACTAACTAAATAAATGTATCTGCTGCTCTTTGACCCTTCAGGAAGATATAGTTGAGCCATAGTCCCAGATACGCCAGACTAGTGTTATTCTAAACAGCCAGGTAGCTAGGTAGTCATCACCAGACTAGTGTTATTCTAGCCGGACAGTCAGCTAGGTCGTCATCACCAGACTAGTGTTATTCTAGCCGGACAGTCAGCTAGGTCGTCATCACCAGACTAGTGTTATTCTAGCCGGACAGTCAGCTAGGTCGTCATCACCAGACTAGTGTTATTCTAGCCGGACAGTCAGCTAGGTCGTCATCACCAGACTAGTGTTATTCTAGCCGGACAGTCAAATAGGTCGTCATCAGTAGAATCACACACATTTTACAGATAACGTATCTTAATTTGATCATCATGTTGTTGCAGGAATTTTGCCAACTTGTTGTGTATTCAAGGTTTAAAAAGGATTCTAAAGTTTGTAACTTTCCGACTGGATTTCTACAAAGAAAAAAAATATGTATCAACCCCTACAAAGGATGTTCATAAATCGTAATAATTCAGATTTCCTTTTGCTGCAGGATTATTTTCCGGCTGTAGGAAACAGGCTCATATTAAGATCCTGCATCTGTAGTCATTTCTATTGAATATAAAGTTGTACAAGACAACATTTTAGATGTTGATTTAAATTGAGGATTGAAGAAAGAGAGAGAGCTCATGTGAAGTGACTGTCAAGTCAATGACAATTTAAAGAGCATCATGCTTTGTTCCATTATTATTATAATGGAATAAATAATAATAATTATTTTATTTTAGTGCATCAGTCAGACAGACAGAACATGGTTGGAACAATAGTATTTCATTTTGTCTTTTGTATGTATATCTCTCTACTCTACTCTAACTCTACTCTACTCTACTCTACACTACTCTACTCTACTCTACTCTACTCTACTCTACACTACTCTACTCTAACTCTACTCTACTCAAACTCTACTCTACTCTAACTCTACTCTACTCTAACTCTACTCTACTCTACTCTACTCTACACTACTCTACTCTACTCTACTCTACACTACTCTACTCTACTCTACTCTACACTACACTACTCTACTCTACTCTACTCTACTCTACTCTACACTAACTCTACTCTACTCTACACTAACTCTACTCTACTCTACTCTACTCTACTCTACACTAACTCTACTCTACTCTACTCTACTCTACTCAAACTCTACTCTACTCTACTCTAACTCTACTCTACTCTAACTCTACTCTACTCTACTCTACTCTACCTCTACTCTACTCTTACTCTACTCTACTCTACTCTACACTACTCTACTCTTACTCTACTCTTACTCTACTCTACTCTACTCTACACTACTCTACTCTACTCTACTCTTACTCTACTCTACTCTACACTACTCTACTCTACTCTACTCTACTCTACTCTACACTAACTCTACTCTTACTCTACTCTACTCTACTCTACACTACTCTACTCTTACTCTACTCTTACTCTACTCTACTCTACTCTACACTACTCTACTCTACTCTACTCTTACTCTACTCTACACTAACTCTACTCTTACTCTACTCTACTCTACACTACTCTACTCTTACTCTACTCTTACTCTACTCTACTCTAACTCTACTCTACTCTAACTCTACTCTACTCTACTCTACTCTACACTACTCTACTCTACTCTACTCTACTCTACACTACTCTAACTCTACTCTACTCAAACTCTACTCTACTCTAACTCTACTCTACTCTAACTCTACTCTACTCTACTCTACTCTACACTACTCTACTCTACACTACTCTACTCTACTCTACACTACTCTACTCTACTCTACTCTACACTACTCTACTCTACTCTACTCTACACTACTCTACTCTACTCTACTCTACTCTACTCTACTCTACTCTACTCTACTCTACACTAACTCTAGTCTACTCTACTCTACACTAACTCTACTCTACTCTACTCTACTCTACACTAACTCTACTCTACTCTACTCAAACTCTACTCTACTCTACTCTAACTCTACTCTACTCTAACTCTACTCTACTCTACTCTACTCTACCTCTACTCTTACTCTACTCTACTCTACACTACTCTACTCTACTCTTACTCTACTCTTACTCTACTCTTACTCTACTCTACACTACTCTACTCTACTCTACTCTTACTCTACTCTACACTACTCTACTCTACTCTACTCTACTCTACTCTACACTAACTCTACTCTTACTCTACTCTACTCTACTCTACACTACTCTACTCTTACTCTACTCTTACTCTACTCTACTCTACACTACTCTACTCTACTCTTACTCTACTCTACACTAACTCTACTCTTATTCTACTCTACTCTACACTACTCTACTCTTACTCTACTCTTACTCTACTCTACACTACTCTACTCTACTCTACTCTTACTCTACACTACTCTACTCTTACTCTACTCTTACTCTACTCTACTCTACACTAACTCTACTCTTACTCTACTCTTACTCTACTCTACTCTACTCTACTCTTACTCTACTCTTACTCTACTCTACTCTACACTAACTCTACTCTACTCTACACTACTCTACTCTACTCTACTCTTACTCTACACTACTCTACTCTTACTCTACTCTTACTCTACTCTACTCTACACTAACTCTACTCTTACTCTACTCTACTCTACACTACTCTACTCTTACTCTTACTCTACTCTACTCTACACTACTCTACTCTTACTCTACTCTACTCTACTCTTACTCTACTCTACTCTACACTACTCTACTCTACTCTACTCTACACTACTCTACTCTACTCTACTCTTACTCTTACTCTACTCTAACTGTACTCTGCTCTACTCTACTCTACTCTACACTACTCTACTCTACACTACTCTACTCTACTCTTACTCTACTCTTACTCTACTCTTACTCTACTCTACTCTACTCTAACTCTACTATACTCTACTCTACACTACACTACTCTACTCTTACTCTACTCTACTCTACTCTTACTCTACTCTACTCTACTCTACACTACTCTACACTACTCTACACTACTCTACTCTACTCTACATTTCCCTACTCTAACTCTTACACTACACTACTCTACTCTTACTCTACTCTACTCTACTCTAACTCTACTCTACTCTACTCTACTCTACTCTTACTCTACTCTTACTCTACTCTTACTCTACTCTACTCTAACTCTACTATACTCTACTCTTACTCTACTCTACTCTACTCTTACTCTACTCTTACTCTACTCTACTCTACTCTACTCTACTCTACTCTACACTACTCTACTCTACACTACTCTACACTACTCTACTCTACTCTACACTACTCTACTCTACTCTACACTACTCTACTCTACACTACTCTACTCTTACTCTACTCTACTCTACTCTACTTTACTCTACTCTACTCTACACTTCCCTACTCTAACTCTTACACTACACTACACTAATCTACTCTACTCTTACTCTACTCTACTCTACACTACTCTACTCTACTCTACTCTACTCTTACTCTACTCTACTCTACTCTTACTCTACTCTACTCTACTCTACTCTACACTACTCTACTCTACTCTACACTACCCTACTCTACTCTACTCTACTCTACACTACTCTACTCTACTCTACACTACTCTACTCTACTCTTACGCTTACTCTACTCTACTCTAACTGTACTCTACTCTAACTCTACTCTGCTCTACTCTACTCTACACTACACTACTCTACTCTACACTACTCTACACTACTCTACTCTACACTTCCCTACTCTAACTCTTACACTACACTACTCTACTCTACTCTTACTCTACTCTACTCTACTCTACTCTACTCCAACTCTACTCTACTCTACTCTACTCTTACTCTACTCTTACTCTACTCTTACTCTACTCTACTCTACTCTAACTCTACTCTACTCTACTCTACTCTACTCTACACTACTCTACTCTACTCTACTCTACTCTACACTACTCTACTCTTACTCTACTCTACTCTACTTTTACTCTACTCTTACTCTACTCTACTCTACTCTACAATTCCCTACTCTACTCTACTCTACTCTACACTACTCTACTCTTACTCTACTCTTACTCTACTCTACTCTACTCTACTCTACTCTACACTACTCTACTCTACACTACTCTACACTATTCTACACTACTCTACTCTACTCTACACTACTCTACTCTACTCTACAATACACTACTCTACTCTACTCTACACTACTCTACTCTACTCTTACACTACACTACACTACTCTACTCTACTCTACTCTACTCTACACTACACTATTCTACTCCACTCTTACTCTACTCTACACTACACTACACTACTCTACTCTACTCTTACTCTACTCTACTCTACACTACTCTACTCTACACTACTCTACTCTACTCTACTCTACTCTACACTACTCTACTCTTACTCTACTCTAATCTAATCTACTCTACTCTTACTCTACTCTACTCTACACTACTCTACACTACTCTACTCTACACTACTCTACACTACACTACACTACTCTACTCTACTCTACTCTACTCTACACTACTCTACTCTTACTCTACTCTTACTCTACTCTACTCTACTCTTACTCTACTCTACTCTACTCTACACTACTCTACTCTTACTCTACTCTTACTCTACTCTACTCTACTCTACTCTACTCTTACTCTACTCTACTCTACCTCTACTCTACTCTACTCTACTCTACACTACTCTACTATACTCTTACTCTTACTCTACTCTACACTACACTACTCTACTCTACTCTACTCTACTCTACACTACTCTACTCTTACTCTTCTCTACTCTACTCTACTCTTACTCTACTCTACTCTACTCTTACTCTACTCTTACTCTACTCTTACTCTACTCCACTCTACACTACTCTACTCTACTCTACTCTAACTGTACTCTTCTCTACACTGCTCTACTCTACTCTACACTACACTACTCTACTCTACTCTACTCTTACTCTACTCTACTCTACACTACACTACTCTACTCTACTCTACACTACACTACTCTACACTACTCTACTCTACTCTACTCTACTCTTACTCTACTCTACTCTACACTTCCCTACTCTAACTCTTACACTACACTACACTACTCTACTCTAATCTACTCTCACTCTACTCTCTACTCTACTCTTACTCTACTCTACACTACTCTACACTACTCTACTCTACTCTACTCTTACTCTACTCTACTCTACTCTCTACTCTACTCATACTCTACTCTACTCTAACTGTACTCTACTCTACTCTAACTCTACTCTGCTCTACTCTAATCTACACTACACTACCCTACTCTACTCTACTCTACTCTACTCTACTCTACACTACTCTACTCTACTCTACTCTACTCTACTCTACACTACTCTACTCTTACTCTACTCTACTCTACTCTACTCTACACTACACTATTCTACTCCACTCTTACTCTACTCTACACTACACTACACTACTCTACTCTACTCTTACTCTACTCTACTCTACACTACTCTACTCTACACTACTCTACTCTACTCTACTCTACTCTACACTACTCTACTCTTACTCTACTCTAATCTACTCTACTCTACTCTTACTCTACTCTACTCTACACTACTCTACACTACTCTACTCTACACTACTCTACACTACACTACTCTACTCTACTCTACTCTACTCTACTCTACTCTTACTCTACTCTTACTCTACTCTACTCTACTCTTACTCTACTCTACTCTACTCTACACTACTCTACTCTTACTCTACTCTTACTCTACTCTACTCTACTCTACTCTTACTCTACTCTACTCTACTCTACCTCTACTCTACTCTACACTACTCTACTCTACTCTTACTCTTACTCTTACTCTACTCTACACTACACTACTCTACTCTACTCTACTCTACTCTACTCTACACTACTCTACTCTACTCTACTCTAACTGTACTCTTCTCTACACTGCTCTACTCTACTCTACACTACTCTACTCTACTCTACTCTTACTCTACTCTACTCTACACTACACTACTCTACTCTACTCTACACTACACTACTCTACACTACTCTACTCTACTCTACTCTACTCTTACTCTACTCTACTCTACACTTCCCTACTCTAACTCTTACACTACACTACACTACTCTACTCTAATCTACTCTCACTCTACTCTCTACTCTACTCTTACTCTACTCTACACTACTCTACACTACTCTACTCTACTCTACTCTACTCTTACTCTACTCTACTCTACTCTACTCTCTACTCTACTCGTACTCTACTCTACTCTAACTGTACTCTACTCTACTCTAACTCTACTCTGCTCTACTCTAATCTACACTACACTATTCTACTCCACTCTTACTCTACTCTACACTACACTACTCTACTCTACTCTTACTCTACTCTACTCTACACTACTCTACTCTACACTACTCTACTCTACTCTACTCCACTCTACACTACTCTACTCTTACTCTACTCTAATCTAATCTACTCTACTCTTACTCTACTCTACTCTACACTACTCTACACTACTCTACTCTACACTACTCTACACTACTCTACTCTACTCTACTCTACTCTACACTACTCTACTCTTACTCTACTCTTACTCTACTCTACTCTACTCTACTCTTACTCTACTCTACTCTACTCTACTCTACACTACTCTACTCTTACTCTACTCTTACTCTACTCTACTCTTACTCTACTCTACTCTACCTCTACTCTACTCTACACTACTCTACTCTACTCTTACTCTTACTCTACTCTACACTACACTACTCTACTCTACTCTACTCTACACTACTCTACTCTTACTCTTCTCTGCTCTACTCTACTCTTACTCTACTCTACTCTACTCTACTCTACTCTACTCTTACTCTACTCTTACTCTACTCTACTCTACACTACTCTACTCTACTCTACTCTACTCTAACTGTACTCTTCTCTACACTGCTCTACTCTACTCTACACTACACTACTCTACTCTACTCTACTCTACTCTACTCTTACTCTACTCTACTCTACACTACACTACTCTACACTACTCTACTCTACTCTACTCTACTCTTACTCTACTCTACTCTACACTTCCCTACTCTAACTCTTACACTACACTACTCTACACTACTCTACTCTACTCTACTCTACTCTTACTCTACTCTACTCTACTCTACTCTCTACTCTACTCGTACTCTACTCTACTCTAACTGTACTCTACTCTACTCTAACTCTACTCTGCTCTACTCTAATCTACACTACACTACCCTACTCTACTCTACTCTACTCTACTCTACTCTACTCTACTCCAACTCTACTCTACTCTACTCTACTCTACTCTACTCTTACTCTACTCTTACTCTACTCTTACTCTACTCTACTCTACTCTAACTCTACTCTACTCTACTCTACTCTACACTACACTACTCTACTCTACTCTACTCTACTCTACACTACTCTACTCTTACTCTACTCTACTCTACTTTTACTCTACTCTTACTCTACTCTACTCTACTCTACAATTCCCTACTCTACTCTACTCTACTCTACACTACTCTACTCTTACTCTACTCTTACTCTACTCTTACTCTACTCTTACTCTACTCTACTCTACTCTACACTACTCTACTCTACACTACTCTACACTATTCTACACTACTCTACTCTACTCTACACTACTCTACTCTACTCTACACTACACTACTCTACTCTACTCTACTCTACACTACTCTACTCTTACACTACACTACACTACTCTACTCTACTCTACACTACACTATTCTACTCCACTCTTACTCTACTCTACACTACACTACACTACTCTACTCTACTCTTACTCTACTCTACTCTACACTACTCTACTCTACACTACTCTACTCTACTCTACTCTACTCTACACTACTCTACTCTTACTCTACTCTAATCTAATCTACTCTACTCTTACTCTACTCTACTCTACTCTACACTACTCTACACTACTCTACTCTACACTACTCTACACTACACTACTCTACTCTACTCTACTCTACTCTACTCTACACTACTCTACTCTTACTCTACTCTTACTCTACTCTACTCTACTCTTACTCTACTCTACTCTACTCTACACTACTCTACTCTTACTCTACTCTACTCTTTCTCTACTCTACTCTACTCTACTCTACTCTACTCTTACTCTACTCTACTCTACCTCTACTCTACTCTACTCTACTCTTACTCTTACTCTACACTACACTACTCTACTCTACTCTACTCTACACTACTCTACTCTTACTCTTCTCTACTCTACTCTACTCTACTCTTACTCTACTCTACTCTACTCTACTCTACTCTTACTCTACTCTTACTCTACTCTACTCTACACTACTCTACTCTACTCTACTCTACTCTAACTGTACTCTTCTCTACACTGCTCTACTCTACTCTACACTACACTACTCTACTCTACTCTTACTCTACTCTACTCTACACTACACTACTCTACTCTACTCTACACTACACTACTCTACACTACTCTACTCTACTCTACTCTACTCTTACTCTACTCTACTCTACACTTCCCTACTCTAACTCTTACACTACACTACTCTACTCTAATCTACTCTCACTCTACTCTCTACTCTACTCTTACTCTACTCTACACTACTCTACACTACTCTACTCTACTCTACTCTTACTCTACTCTACTCTACTCTACTCTCTACTCTACTCGTACTCTACTCTACTCTAACTGTACTCTACTCTACTCTAACTCTACTCTGCTCTACTCTAATCTACACTACACTACCCTACTCTACTCTACTCTACTCTTACTCTACTATATTCTACTCTTACTCTACTCTACTCTACTCTACTCTACACTACTCTACTCTACTCTACTCTACACTACTCTACACTACTCTACTCTACACTACTCTACTCTACACTACTCTACACTACTCTACTCTACTCTACTCTACTCTACACTACACTACTCTTACTCTACTCTTTTCTTACTCTACTCTACTCTACTCTACTCTTACTCTACTCTACTCTACACTACTCTACTCTACTCTACTCTACTCTACACTACTCTACACTACACTACTCTACTCTACACTATCTACTCTTACTCTACTCTACTCTACTCTTACTCTACTCTACCCTACTCTTACTCTACTCTACTCTACTCTTACTCTACTCTACTCTTACTCTACTCTACTCTACACTACTCTACTCTACTCTACTCTACACTACACTACACTACACTACTCTACTCTACACTACTCTACTCTTACTCTACTCTACTCTACTTTTACTCTACTCTTACTCTACTCTACTCTACTCTACAATTCCCTACTCTACTCTACTCTACTCTACACTACTCTACTCTTACTCTACTCTTACTCTACTCTTACTCTACTCTTACTCTACTCTACTCTACTCTACACTACTCTACTCTACACTACTCTACACTATTCTACACTACTCTACTCTACTCTACACTACTCTACTCTACTCTACACTACACTACTCTACTCTACTCTACTCTACACTACTCTACTCTTACACTACACTACACTACTCTACTCTACTCTACACTACACTATTCTACTCCACTCTTACTCTACTCTACACTACACTACACTACTCTACTCTACTCTTACTCTACTCTACTCTACACTACTCTACTCTACACTACTCTACTCTACTCTACTCTACTCTACACTACTCTACTCTTACTCTACTCTAATCTAATCTACTCTACTCTTACTCTACTCTACTCTACTCTACACTACTCTACACTACTCTACTCTACACTACTCTACACTACACTACTCTACTCTACTCTACTCTACTCTACTCTACACTACTCTACTCTTACTCTACTCTTACTCTACTCTACTCTACTCTTACTCTACTCTACTCTACTCTACACTACTCTACTCTTACTCTACTCTACTCTTTCTCTACTCTACTCTACTCTACTCTACTCTACTCTTACTCTACTCTACTCTACCTCTACTCTACTCTACTCTACTCTTACTCTTACTCTACACTACACTACTCTACTCTACTCTACTCTACACTACTCTACTCTTACTCTTCTCTACTCTACTCTACTCTACTCTTACTCTACTCTACTCTACTCTACTCTACTCTTACTCTACTCTTACTCTACTCTACTCTACACTACTCTACTCTACTCTACTCTACTCTAACTGTACTCTTCTCTACACTGCTCTACTCTACTCTACACTACACTACTCTACTCTACTCTTACTCTACTCTACTCTACACTACACTACTCTACTCTACTCTACACTACACTACTCTACACTACTCTACTCTACTCTACTCTACTCTTACTCTACTCTACTCTACACTTCCCTACTCTAACTCTTACACTACACTACTCTACTCTAATCTACTCTCACTCTACTCTCTACTCTACTCTTACTCTACTCTACACTACTCTACACTACTCTACTCTACTCTACTCTTACTCTACTCTACTCTACTCTACTCTCTACTCTACTCGTACTCTACTCTACTCTAACTGTACTCTACTCTACTCTAACTCTACTCTGCTCTACTCTAATCTACACTACACTACCCTACTCTACTCTACTCTACTCTTACTCTACTATATTCTACTCTTACTCTACTCTACTCTACTCTACTCTACACTACTCTACTCTACTCTACTCTACACTACTCTACACTACTCTACTCTACACTACTCTACTCTACACTACTCTACACTACTCTACTCTACTCTACTCTACTCTACACTACACTACTCTTACTCTACTCTTTTCTTACTCTACTCTACTCTACTCTACTCTTACTCTACTCTACTCTACACTACTCTACTCTACTCTACTCTACTCTACACTACTCTACACTACTCTACTCTACACTATCTACTCTTACTCTACTCTACTCTACTCTTACTCTACTCTACCCTACTCTTACTCTACTCTACTCTACTCTTACTCTACTCTACTCTTACTCTACTCTACTCTACACTACTCTACTCTACTCTACTCTACACTACACTACACTACACTACTCTACTCTACTCTTACTCTACTCTACTCTACACTACACTACTCTACACTACTCTACTCTACTCTACTCTACTCTTACTCTACTCTACTCTACTCTTACTCTACTCTACTCTACTCTACACTTCCCTACTCTAACTCTTACACTACACTACACTACTCTACTCTACTCTCACTCTACTCTCTACTCTACTCTTACTCTACTCTACTCTAACTGTACTCTACTCTACTCTACTCTAACTCTACTCTGCTCTGCTCTACTCTACTCTACTCTAGAGTAGAAGTTTTATGAAGTTCATGAATGCTAGGCTGGGCTGCGGGACAGTGGATGAAGTTTATGAATGCCTGCCTGGGCTGTGGCACAGTGGATGAAGTTTATGAACGCATGGCTGGGCTGCGGGACACTGGATGAAGTTTATGAATGCCTGGCTGGGCTGCGGGACAGTGGATGAAGTTTATGAATGCCTGGCTGGGCTGCGGGAAAGTGGATGAAGTTTATGAATGCCTGGCTGGGCTGCGGGACAGTGGATGAAGTTTATGAATGCCTGGCTGGGCTGCGGGACAGTGGATGAAGTTTATGAATGCCTGGCTGGGCTGCGGGAAAGTGGATGAAGTTTATGAATGCCTGGCTGGGCTGTGGCACAGTGGATGACGTTTATGAACGCATGGCTGGGCTCCGGGACACTGGATGAAGTTTATGAATGCCTGGCTGGGCTGTGGCACAGTGGATGAAGTTTATGAACGCATGGCTGGGCTGCGGGACAGTGGATGAAGTTTATGAATGCCTGGCTGGGCTGCGGGACAGTGGATGAAGTTTATGAATGCCTCGCTGGGCTGCGGGACACTGGATGAAGTTTATGAATGCCTGGCTGGGCTGCGGGACAGTGGATGAAGTTTATTAATGCCTGGCTGGGCTGCGGGACAGTGGATGAAGTTTATGAATGCCTGGCTGGGCTGCGGGACAGTGGATGAAGTTTATGAATGCCTGGCTGGGCTGCGGGACAGTGGATGAAGTTTATGAATGCCTGGCTGGGCTGCGGGAAAGTGGATGAAGTTTATGAATGCCTGGCTGGGCTGTGGCACAGTGGATGACGTTTATGAACGCATGGCTGGGCTCCGGGACACTGGATGAAGTTTATGAATGCCTGGCTGGGCTGTGGCACAGTGGATGAAGTTTATGAACGCATGGCTGGGCTGCGGGACAGTGGATGAAGTTTATGAATGCCTGGCTGGGCTGCGGGACAGTGGATGAAGTTTATGAATGCCTCGCTGGGCTGCGGGACACTGGATGAAGTTTATGAATGCCTGGCTGGGCTGCGGGACAGTGGATGAAGTTTATTAATGCCTGGCTGGGCTGCGGGACAGTGGATGAAGTTTATGAATGCCTGGCTGGGCTGCGGGACAGTGGATGAAGTTTATGAATGCCTGGCTGGGCTGCGGGAAAGTGGATGAAGTTTATGAACGCATGGCTGGGCTTTGGCACATTTTATGAAGTTTATGAATGCCAGGCTGGGCTGCGGGACAGTGGATGAAGTTTATGAATGCCTGGCTGGGCTGCGGGAAAGTGGATGAAGTTTATGAACGCATGGCTGGGCTTTGGCACATTTTATGAAGTTCATGAATGCTAGGCAGGGCTGCGGGACAGTGGATGAAGTTTATGAATGCCTGCCTGGGCTGTGGCACAGTGGATGAAGTTTATGAACGCATGGCTGGGCTGCGGGACACTGGATGAAGTTTATGAATGCCTGGCTGGGCTGCGGGACAGTGGATGAAGTTTATGAATGCCTGGCTGTGCTGCGGGAAAGTGGATGAAGTTTATGAATGCCTGGCTGGGCTGCGGGACAGTGGATGAAGTTTATGAATGCCTGGCTGTGCTGCGGGACAGTGGATGAAGTTTATGAATGCCTGGCTGGGCTGCGCGAAAGTGGATGAAGTTTATGAATGCCTGGCTGGGCTGCGGGACAGTGGATGAAGTTTATGAATGCCTGGCTGGGCTGCGGGACAGTGGATTAAGGTTATGAATGCCTGGCTGGGCTGCGGGACAGTGGATGAAGTTTATGAATGCCTGGCTGGGCTGCGGGACAGTGGATGAAGTTTATGAATGCCTGGCTGGGCTGCGGGAAAGTGGATGAAGTTTATGAACGCATGGCTGGGCTTTGGCACATTTTATGAAGTTTATGAATGCCAGGCTGGGCTGCGGGACAGTGGATGAAGTTTATGAATGCCTGGCTGGGCTGCGGGAAAGTGGATGAAGTTTATGAACGCATGGCTGGGCTTTGGCACATTTTATGAAGTTTATGAATGCCAGGCTGGGCTGCGGGACAGTGGATGAAGTTTATGAATGCCTGGCTGGGCTGCGGGAAAGTGGATGAAGTTTATGAACGCATGGCTGGGCTTTGGCACATTTTATGAAGTTCATGAATGCTAGGCTGGGCTGCGGGACAGTGGATGAAGTTTATGAATGCCTGCCTGGGCTGTGGCACAGTGGATGAAGTTTATGAACGCATGGCTGGGCTGCGGGACACTGGATGAAGTTTATGAATGCCTGGCTGGGCTGCGGGACAGTGGATGAAGTTTATGAATGCCTGGCTGTGCTGCGGGAAAGTGGATGAAGTTTATGAATGCCTGGCTGGGCTGCGGGACAGTGGATGAAGTTTATGAATGCCTGGCTGTGCTGCGGGACAGTGGATGAAGTTTATGAATGCCTGGCTGGGCTGCGCGAAAGTGGATGAAGTTTATGAATGCCTGGCTGGGCTGCGGGACAGTGGATGAAGTTTATGAATGCCTGGCTGGGCTGCGGGACAGTGGATTAAGGTTATGAATGCCTGGCTGGGCTGCGGGACAGTGGATGAAGTTTATGAATGCCTGGCTGGGCTGCGGGAAAGTGGATGAAGTTTATGAATGCCTGGCTGGGCTGCGGGACAGTGGATTAAGGTTATGAATGCCTGGCTGGGCTGCGGGACAGTGGATGCGCATTGATACTTGAAATGGTATTATGGCATCATGGCATTTTGCGGGAATGAATGTGGATAACTTCCTGCTATCAACCAATCAGCATCCAGGATCCAAACAACCTGTTTTATAACAACATGTTGTGAATAGAATTATATGCTCATTACCATTAAACAACTCCATCTCCATTACCTGAACTTCATTCATTATTTACAGGGTGACGTGTGAAGTAGCACGTCTTCTGGGGTTAAATGGAATTCAATTGTACCCAGGGTCAGATTGAAATTACAGTGTTCCGTATACATGTGGTCCTGTTGTGGTGTTGCTCTCCCCTTGGACTACTGCATGGAATTAGCATGTCATACTGTGGGATTGTAAAATATTATTGTTCTAGAATACATCAACTATAATATTCTATCTAGACTGTTCTAGAATACATAAATTAGAATGTTATATTTAGACTGTTCTAGAATACATCAATTAGAATGTTATATTTAGACTGTTCTAGAATACATCAACCTCTCAGCTCTTTAGAGAGATATTCCTTAATCCTTTCCATAATGTAGAATGCAGAGTAAATCTATGAATGTAGTTGGATGTTAGCTGAGGACTGACAGACCAGAACAGAGCAGGCCTCGTGACCTGACCAGAACGCCAGATGGTGAGCTGATTTTCCTTTGAAAAACGGGTTACAAAAACTACAGAATCCCTAAATGAGAATTAGAGGGAAAGAGAAAGAGAAATAAACAGAGCGCTATAAATAGAGAGAGAGAGAGAGAGAGAGAGAGAGAGAGAGAGAGAGAGAGAGAGAGAGAGAGAGAGAGAGAGAGAGAGAGAGAGAGAGAGAGAGTGAGTCATGCTGTGCATATTGCCTGGCAGACGTCTCCTCCCTTCCCGATGTGTTCAGTAATGCTGAGAACCTCCTAGTAAAAACATAGCATGACATGACCTCGGATTACAACAACAAAACAGGACAGAGTTTCTCATGCTGTATTTTTATTACTACACTGCAGTATATCACAACCAGAATCACTTTAATTCATCAAATACATTTACAGACAGAGGAATTTACACAAAACCAACACACAATATATACAATATAAATACAGTAAACATAAAACTCTAGAGTATTCGCTGATTTCCTATGTTTTAGGCCGTCATTGTAAATAATAATTTGATCTTAAAAAAGGTTAAATAAAAATTAAATAAATAAATGTATGCAGAGGGAAGGATACTGCAGTACATATACAGTATATATACAGTACATAGCCAGTACATATACAGGACATATACAGTATATATACAGTACATATACTGTACATATACAGGACATATACAGGACATATACAGTATATATACAATACATATACTGTACATATACAGGACATATACAGTATATATACAGGATATATACTGTATATATACAGGATATATACAGTACATATACAGTATATATACAGGAAATATACAGGACATATACAGGATATATACAGTATACAGTCATATGAAAATGATCACAGTGGCATGCCATTCATTTTCTAATAAAAGCTGAGTACTGGGGTATTGTCCAGACAAAGATTTTTAGTGTAGCAATATTAAGTTGTATGAAATTAAATCAGATGTGAAAAATAGGCTATGCAAAAATTTGGGCACCCTTGTCATTCTCTTGATTTGAATACCTGTAACTACGAATTAATTGGAACACACAATTGGTTTGGTGAGCTCATTAAGCCTTGAACGTCATAGACAAGTGCATCCAATCATCAGAAAAGGTATTTAAGGTGGCCAATTGCAAGTTGTTGTTCTCTTTGAATCTCTTCTGAAGAGTGGCAACATGGGGGCCTCAAATGGCCTGAAAACAAAGATTGTTCAACATTATGGTTTAGGTTCAGTTCTTGTTAAAGCCAGAAGTGGCAAGCCAAGTAAAATATCGGAGAGGCAAAGGCGAAGGATGGGGAGAACGGTCAAAAACACCTCCAAAGACCACCTCCAAAGACCTGCAACATCATCTTGCTGCAGACAGTGTCACTGTGCATCGCTCAACAATTCAGCGCACTTTGCACAAGGAGAAGCTGTACGGGAGAGTGATGCGGAAGAAGCCTTTTCTGCACACACGCCACAAACAGAGTCGCTTGAGGTATGCAAACACACATTTGGACAAGCCAGCTTCATTTTGGAATAAGGTGCTGTGGACTGATGAAACAAAGATTGAGTTATTTGGTCATAACAAGGGGCGTTATGCATGGCGGAAAAAGAACACAGCGTTCCAAGAAAAACACTTGCTACCCACAGTAAAATTTGGTGGGGGTTCCATCATGCTGTGGGGCTGTGTGGCCAGTGCCGGTACTTGGAATCTTGTTAAAGTTGAGGGTCGCATGGATTCCACTCAATAGCAGCATATTCTTGGGAATAATGTAGAAGAATCAGTCACAAAGTTGAAGTTACGCCGGGGCTGGATATTTCAACAAGACCCAAAACACTGCTCAAAATCTACCCGGGCATTTATGCAGAGGAACAAGTACAATGTTCTGGAATGGCCATCCCAGTCCCCAGACCTGAAAATCATTGAGAATCTGTGGGATGATTTGAAGCGGGCTGTCCATGCTCGGCAACCATCAAAACTAACTGAACTGGAGATGTTTTGTAAGGAGGAATGGTCCAAAATACCTTCATCCAGAATCCAGACACTCATTAGAGGCTATAGGAAGCGTCTAGAGGCTGTTATTTTAGCAAAAGGAGGCTCTACTAAATATTGATGTGATTTTTCTGTTGGGGCCCAAATTTATGCACCTGTCTAATTTCGTTTTGATGCATATTGCACATTTTCTGTTAATCCAATAAACCTCATTTCACTACTGAAATATTACTGTGTCCATCAGTTATTTGATAGATCAAAATGAAATTGCTGATCCAAACACCCAACTATTTATAAATGGAAATCATGGAAATTGTCAGGGGTGCCCAAACTTTTTCATACGACTGTATATACAGTACATATACAGGACATATACAGGACATATACAGGACATATACAGTATATATACAGGACATATACAGGACATATAGAGGACATATACAGGACATATACAGTATATATACAGGACATATACAGGAGATATACAGGACATATACAGTATATATACAGGACATATACAGGAGATATACAGGACATATACAGTATATATACAGGACATATACTGTACATATACAGGACATATACAGGATATATACAGGACATATACACTATATATACAGTATATATACAGGACATATACAAGACATATACACTATATGTACAGTATATATACAGGACATATACAGGACATATACACTATATATACAGTATATATACAGGACATATACACTATATATACAGTATATATACAGGACATATACAGGACATATACACTATATATACAGTATATATACAGGACATATACACTATATATACAGTATATATACAGGACATATACAGGACATATACACTATATATACAGTATATATACAGGACATATACAAGACATATACACTATATATACAGTATATATACAGGACATATACAGGACATATACACTATATATACAGTATATATACAGGACATATACAGGACATATACACTATATATACAGTGTATATACAGGACATATACAGGACATATACACTATATATACAGTATATATACAGGACATATACAGGACATATACACTATATATACAGTATATATACAGGACATATACAAAATGGATTAGCCTTATTCTAAAATGGATTTAATAGATTTTTTTCCGTCATCAATCTACACACAATCCACCATAAAGACAAATCCACCATAAAGACAAATCCACCATAAAGACAAATCCACCATAACAAAAACAGTTATTTCGATTTTTTTGCAAATGTATATAAAGAAAAACATACCTTAATTAGGTACATAAGTATTCAGACTGTTTGCTATAACTGCATCCGGTTTCCATTGATCATCTTTCAGATAGTTCTAGAACTTGATTGGAGTCCACCTGTGGTAAATTCTATTGATTGGGCAGGATTTGGAAAGGCACACATCATTTTAGAATAAGGCTGTAACGTAACAAAATGTGGAAAAAGGGTCTGGATAATTTCTGAATGTACTGTATACAGGACAGTGTTGTGCAGAGGTGTACATAGTGCAAACAGGGACGGACCTATGGATTTGGAGGCCCCAGACAGAGGCCAGTATTTTAGCTATGTAGGCCTCAGTTTAGTATAGCTATGAAGGCATCAGTTTCACTGCTGAGGGCTGAGGGCTGTCTTCTGACATTTAACTATAGGCAAAGAAGTCTGAGAAGGGCCATTTTTCTTGCCTCCTTGGTTAGTCGGCATTGTTAGTTAGTATTGGGTTAATTCTTTTTTTTATATGAAAAGGTATTGGGTTTACAGAGCTCTAGTGACCCTCCACTGTCACCTTAATTTGAGGGTATTTTCATCCATATCGGGTGAACCGTTTTGAAATTACAGCACTTTTTGTGAATAGTCCAAAACATGCATCCTGTTTGCATCAAGGCACTAAAGTAATACTGTTTGGGGCAAATCCAATACAACATATTACTGAGTACCACTCTCCATATTTTCAAGCATAGTGGTGGCTGCATCATGTTATGGGAATGCTTGTAATTGTTAAGAAATGGGGAGTTTTTCAGGATAAAAAAAAAACTAGAGGAAAATCTGGTTCAGTCTGCTTTGCACCAGACACTGGGAGATTAATTCACCTTTCAGCAGGACAATAACCTGAAACACAAGGCCAAATATAGACTGAGTTTCTGAGTGGCCGAGTTACTATTTTGACTTAAATCTACTTGCAAGACCTGAAAACGGTTGTCTACCAATGATCAACAACCAATTTAAAATAACTTTGAATTTTGAAATTATAATGGGCAAATGTTGCACACACCAGGTGTTGAAAGCTCTTAAAGATTTACCCAGAATGACTCAAAGCTGCAATCACTGCCAAAGGTGCTTCTCCAAAGTAATGACTCAGGGTTATGAATACTTACGTAAATGTTTTCACTTTGTCATTATGAGGTATTGTGTGTAGATGAGTAAGAAAAAAAATCGATCCATTTTGAATTCAGGCTGTAACACAACAAAATGTGGAATAAGTCATGGTTTATCAATACTTTTTGAAGGCACTGTACATGTGATGTGTGTGAGTGTGCTAGCCAAAATACAACAACAATATTTACATGACTGTGGTTTGATATTGCTCTAAATATATTTGTAATAACAATCATCACAATCATCATCCATATATTGTTTGGCGCCGCCCTGCTGGTCGCCTGTTAAGCAGCTCCCGTTGTTTGTGCATAAATTGTTGTTTTAGTTCGTTTTCTTTCGTCTCTTTTCTTTAGTTTTATTTTTTATTTATTTTTTGCTACACTTGAACTATAATAGTTCAGGATTATGGATTTTATCGCAGCTGAACGTCGACAGGAATCGTCAACTATTATTATTTACAACAGAGCCCAGCTCCTGGATTTAGCCCACGCAGCACTGCTGCTCCCCAGGGAAAAGTTTGATATTCCGGACGAGTTGAAAAGGCGATGCCGTGGATGTAGGGCGGGATTGAAATGTAAGGCAAAGCGGAGGAAGTACAAGTACAAGCCGGCTATACCGTCTATCATTATGGGCAACGTGAGGTCACTACATAACAAGATGGACGAGCTCGAGGGTCTTGTCCGTGGACAAAGGGATTATCGAGAAACGAGCCTAATGCTTTTCACGGAGACTTGGCTGAACGACAACATCCCCATAGAGAACGTCACTATCGACGGATTCCAGACCATCAGAGCGGACAGGGATCGCGTCTCTTCCGGTAAGAGCAAGGGTGGTGGGCTGACTTTATTAGTTAACAACAGATGGTGTAATCCGAACCATATTACTCTTAAGGAACAGTTTTGTTGCCCGGACATTGAACTGTTAGCCGTTAGCCTGAGACCCTACTATTTGCCGAGGGAATTCACGGCGGCCATTGCTGTTATTGTTTACATCCCGTCCTCCACTGACGCAAACACAGCATGTGACGTCATCCACTCTGTTATCGGGGGATTTTAACCATGCATCTCTCTCTTCAACGCTGCCCACGTTCAAACAGTTCGTGAAGTGTTTCACATGGACAACGTCACCAACCCTCTGCACTCTATGGTTATGACGCAGAGGAGCACTTTCAGTCAGACTGATCCCACCATGGTGTGTCAGAGCGCTACAGGAGGTCCTTCCTGCCAGCGGCTATTAGACTATGTAATGCCTCACCGGGGTGCCGTGCCGTCGGCAACATATATCTGGAACTGTTGGGGTGCTAGGACCTAGTTTAACAATTATGCATCCATCCGTGAGTAACTCTGGTCCGTCATCACTCATTCTCTCAGGACCTATTTATTCATACAGGTCTGTATATACATACTCATGTACAGTTGTTATATCATATCACGTGCAATATTGCTAGAAATTCTTGGACCTAACTTACGTAGGCATTCACTCAGGAATGCATATTAGTATCCTGTCAGTTGCACCTTTTCTCATTGCTTTTAGTATATCGAATGTGCAATACGTGCAGTTGTCTGTAATTAAACCCTGCGCACTAAGGACTGTATTTAAGGGAATTACTATTATTACCCCAAATTATATCATACACACATTTAGCTATTAAAGTATCTCTTCCTGTCATTTACCTGTACAGTTTGTGTAACCATGCAAGTATTCACTTATCTGTAAATATAACTGTATATTTACCTGTACAGCAATTTAACCATGCAAAATATTCACTTACCTGTTCATTTAACCAGTCTGTCTATTAAGTAAACTATTATTACCCTCGCTCATATCATACGCATTTTTAGCTACTGAAGTATTTCTCTGCCATCGACCTGTATAGTATAGTTAACCATCCAACATCCACCAATGTAAAGTGTACATATTCAGCCAACCACCCATATTATGCTATGTCTTTTTATAGCTTTTTTTTTTTTTTTTTTTAATTTTCACTCCAGATATCTTGTATTTCTATACTTTTTCATACTGCTGCTCTATGTATCATGTACCGTGTATCTGTCTTTTGTGTACTTTCGTTGTGGCATTTTGCATCTGCCGTGTTTTTGTTGTTGTAGCTGCTTGACAAAGAAATTTCCCCCTCGGGGATCAATAAAGTATCTATCTATCTATCTATTAATCTATCTATCTATCTATCTATCTATCTATCTATCTATCTATCTATCTATCTATCTATCTATCTATCTATCTATCTATCTATCTATCTATCTATCTATCTATCTATCTATCTATCTATCTATCTATCTATCTATCTATCTATCTATCTATCTATCTATCTATCTATCTATCTATCTATCTATCTATATCTTAATAAATCAACATTTCCATATTAATTAAGTACTTCATTATCTACATGTGCTTATTTAGTAATGAACGTTCTGGAGTGCCCTCATGATTCCAACAGAATCATCAATGTTCTTTTTGGAAACATAATCTAATTATATGTACTGTCACAGAATGTCCTTGTTTCATTTAAATAGTGATGAGGATATATTTAGTCCTGTAGCTAATTCCTCTCTGTCTGTCTCTGTCTCTATTCCTCATGGGAGTATCATTTATCAATGCTAATTTCCGGTTCATTCACAAGCATTGGACAGTCAGTTAGTCAGTCAGACAGTTAGACAGTCAATCAGACAGTCAGTCAGTCAGTCAGTCAGAAAGTCAGTCAGTCAGACAGTCAGTCAGACAGACAGACAGTCAGTCAGTCAGTCAGTCAGTCAGTCAGTCAGTCAGTCAGACACACACAGACAGACAGACAGACAGACAGACAGACAGACAGACAGACAGACACATAGTCAGACAGTCAGTCAGTCAGACAGTCAGTCAGACAGTCAGACAGTCAGACATTCAGTCAGACATTCAGTCACTCTGACAGTCAGACAGTCAGACATTCAGTCAGTCAGACAGTCAGTCAGACAGTCAGACAGTCAGTCAGACAGACAGTCAAACAGTCAGTCGGTCAGTCAGTCAAACAGTCAGTCGGTCAGTCAGTCAGTCAAACAGTCAGTCGGTCAGTCAGTCAGTCAGTCAGTCAGTCAGTCAGTCAGTCAGTCAGTCAGACAGTCAGTCAGTCAGACAGTCAGTCAGTCAGTCAGTCAGTCAGACAGTATGTGTGTGTAATTGATCAGCTCTATAGATTGGTTGAGCTTTACTAATCCTCGATGGACACTGGATCTCATGACTTACAGTCTGAGACCCCAGGCTGAGGCCCCAGGCTGAGACCCCAGGCTGAGACCCCAGGCTGAGGCCCCAGGCTGAGACCCCAGGCTGAGACCCCAGGCTGAGACCCCAGGCTGAGGCCCCAGGCTGAGGCCCCAGGCTGAGACCCCAGGCTGAGACCCCAGGCTGAGACCCCAGGATGAGGCCCCAGGCTGAGACCCCAGGCTGAGACCCCAGGCTGAGACCCCAGGCTGAGGCCCCAGGCTGAGACCCCAGGCTGAGACCCCAGGCTGAGACCCCAGGCTGAGGCCCCAGGCTGAGACCCCAGGCTGAGGCCCCAGGCTGAGACCCCAGGCTGAGACCCCAGGCTGAGACCCCAGGCTGAGGCCCCAGGCTGAGACCCCAGGCTGAGACCCCAGGCTGAGACCCCAGGCTGAGGCCCCAGGCTGAGACCCCAGGCTGAGACCCCAGGCTGAGACCCCAGGCTGAGACCCCAGGCTGAGGCCCCAGGCTGAGACCCCAGGCTGAGACCCCAGGCTGAGACCCCAGGCTGAGGCCCCAGGCTGAGACCCCAGGCTGAGACCCCAGGCTGAGGCCCCAGGCTGAGACCCCAGGCTGAGACCCCAGGCTGAGACCCCAGGCTGAGACCCCAGGCTGAGACCAGTGTGCACACTTTGTTGTTGGTTTCCTCCCCAGCTGATTTTATCACCATGGTATCTCTGGTTGCTGCCCTGTCTCTTTGACCATTAAGCCTGCCAGGGTTGAACTGAAGGAGCACATTTACACCGTAGTGATATATATTTACATATACACACTGTTCAGCTCATGAAACATGGGACCTTGTGCAGTTTTGTCACACAACACAATGCCACAGATGTCTCAAGTTTTGAAGGAGCGTGCAATTGGCATGCTGACTGCAGGAATGTCCACCAGAGCTGTAGCCAGATAATTGAATGTTAATTTCTCTACCATAAGCCGCATCCAATGTCGTTTTAGAGAATTTGGTACATCCAACTGGCCTCACAACCTCAGACCAAGTGTATGGTGTCGTGTAGGCAAGCGGTTTGCTGATTGTGATCAGAGTGCTCCATGGTGGCGGTGGGGTTATGGTGAAGGCAGGCATAAGCTACGGACAAGGAACACAATTTGATTTTATCGATATCAATTTGAATGCACAGAGATACCGTGATGAGATCCTGAGGCCCATTGTCGCACCATTCATCCGCCGCCATCATCTCATGTTTCAGCATGATAATGCACGGCCCCATGTCGCAAGGATCTGTACACAATTCCTGGAAGCTGCAAATGTCCCAGTTCTTCCATAGGATGCTCTGGATTGACGTGTACAACAGCGTGTTCCAGTTCCCGCCAATATCCAGCAACTTCGCACAGCCATTGAAGAGGAGTGGGAAAACATTCCACAGTCCACAATCAACAGCCTGATCAACTGTATACGAAGGAGATGTGTCGTGCTGCATGAGGCAAATGGTGTTCACACCAGATACTGACTGGTTCTGATCCACACCCCTACCTTTTCTTTAAGGAATCTGTGACCAATAGATGCATATCTGTATTCCCAGTCATGTGAAATCCATAGATTAGGGTCTAACTTATTTATTTAAATTGACTGCTGTGCTGTTGGAGTAGAATAGACATTTAGCTGGCCTGCTATAACACTTGCTGACCTGTGTACGTGACCAATAAACTTTGATATGATTTCTACATCTTTTTCATCCCTCCTTTCTTCCTCTCCAGTCCTTCCACCCAGGATATCAGTTACTGAAAGGGAGAAATATAAGCATAATCTAAAATCAAGATGTCAACAGGTCATAGGTCATATCCATATCCTGCTGCTGACTGCTGCTGGTTCTCAGGTTAAACAGGTCATATCCTGCTGCTGACTGCTGCTGGTTCTCAGGTTGAACAGGTCATATCCTGCTGCTGACTGCTGCTGGTTCTCAGGTTGAACAGGTCATATCCTGCTGCTGACTGCTGCTGGTTCTCAGTTTGAACAGGTCATATCCTGCTGCTGACTGCTGCTGGTTCTCAGGTTGAACAGGTCATATCCTGCTGCTGACTGCTACTGGTTCTCAGGTTGAACAGGTCATATCCTGCTGCTGACTGCTGCTGGTTCTCAGTTTGAACAGGTCATATCCTGCTGCTGACTGCTGCTGGTTCTCAGGCTGAACAGGTCATGTCCTGCTGCTGACTGCTGCTGGTTCTCAGTTTGAACAGGTCATATCCTGCTGCTGACTGCTGCTGGTTCACAGGCTGAACAGGTCATATCCTGCTGCTGACTGCAGCTGGTTCTCAGGCTGAACAGGTCATATCCTGCTGCTGACTGCAGCTGGTTCTCAGGCTGAACAGGTCATATCCTGCTGCTGACTGCTGCTGGTTCTCAGGCTGAACAGGTCATATCCTGCTGCTGACTGCTGCTGGTTCTCAGTTTGAACAGGTCATAATTTAACCATTACAGCCTCCAGCTGAAGATTCAACCCATTACAACCTCCCAGCTGATGATTTAACCATTACAGCCTCCAGCTGATGATTTAACCATTACAGCCTCCAGCTGATGATTTAACCATTACTGGCTCCAACTGATCATTTAACCATTACAGCCTCCAGCTGATGATTTAACCATTACAGCCTTCCAGCTGATGATTTAACCATTACAGCCTCCAGCTGATGATTTAACCATTACAGCCTCCAGCTGATGATTTAACCATTACAACCTCCCAGCTGATGATTTAACCATTACAGCCTCCAGCTGATGATTTAACCATTACAGCCTCCAACTGATGATTTAACCATTACAGCCTCCAGCTGATGATTTAACCATTACAGCCTCCAGCTGATGGTTTAACCATTACAGCCTCCAGCTGATGATTTAACCATTACAGCCTCCCAGCTGATGATTTAACCATTACAACCTCCAGCTGATTATTTAACCATTACAGCCTCCAGCTGATGATTTAACCATTACAGCCTCCAGCTGATGATTTAACCATTACAACCTCCAGCTGATTATTTAACCATTACAGCCTCCAGCTGATCATTTAACCATTACAGCCTCCAGCTGATCATTTAACCATTACAGCCTCCAGCTGATGATTTAACCATTACAGCCTCCAGCTGATGATTTAACCATTACAGCCTTCCAGCTGATGATTTAACCATTACAGCCTCCAGCTGATGATTTAACCATTACAGCCTCCAGCTGATGATTTAACGATTACAACCTCCCAGCTGATGATTTAACCATTACAGCCTCCAGCTGATGATTTAACCATTACAGCCTCCAACTGATGATTTAACCATTACAGCCTCCAGCTGATGATTTAACCATTACAGCCTCCAGCTGATGGTTTAACCATTACAGCCTCCAGCTGATGATTTAACCATTACAGCCTCCCAGCTGATTATTTAACCATTACAGCCTCCAGCTGATGATTTAACCATTACAGCCTCCAGCTGATCATTTAACCATTACAGCCTCCAGCTGATCATTTAACCATTACAGCCTCCAGCTGATGATTTAACCATTACAGCCTTCCAGCTGATGATTTAACCATTACAGCCTCCAGCTGATGATTTAACCATTACAGCCTCCAGCTGATCATTTAACCATTACAGCCTCCAGCTGATCATTTAACCATTACAGCCTCCAGCTGATGATTTAACCATTACAGCCTTCCAGCTGATGATTTAACCATTACAGCCTCCAGCTGATGATTTAACCATTACAACCTCCCAGCTGATGATTTAACCATTACAGCCTCCAGCTGATGATTTAACCATTACAGCCTCCAACTGATGATTTAACCATTACAGCCTCCAGCTGATGGTTTAACCATTACAGCCTCCAGCTGATGATTTAACCATTACAGCCTCCAGCTGATGATTTAACCATTACAGCCTCCAGCTGATGGTTTAACCATTACAACCTCCAGCTGATGATTTAACCATTACAGCCTCCAGCTGATGATTTAACCATTACAGCCTCCAGCTGATGGTTTAACCATTACAGCCTCCAGCTGATGATTTAACCATTACAGCCTCCAGCTGATCATTTAACCATTACAGCCTCCAGCTGATCATTTAACCATTACAGCCTCCAGCTGATGATTTAACCATTACAGCCTTCCAGCTGATGATTTAACCATTACAGCCTCCAGCTGATGATTTAACCATTACAGCCTCCAGCTGATGATTTAACCATTACAACCTCCCAGCTGATGATTTAACCATTACAGCCTCCAGCTGATGATTTAACCATTACAGCCTCCAACTGATGATTTAACCATTACAGCCTCCAGCTGATGGTTTAACCATTACAGCCTCCAGCTGATGATTTAACCATTAAACTTATTTTTGTGGCAGTGGAAGAAATAAAATGTTTTTACTTTACTATTTAAAGCAAAGCGGTTACATAGTCCAAGTTAAATGTAGTAAATAATTGGTTTGATTACTTTGATAAACTACTATATCAGATAACCTAGCGGCTAAGATTGTTGGGCCAGTAACCAAAATGTCACAGGTTCGAATCCCCAATCTGACTAGGTGAAAAATCTGTCAATGTGGTCAGTTAGATCATAAACATTTCTAAAGTACAGTTGTTGTGTGTGAAAACTGATATAGGACAAGAAAACATAGGACAAACAGATCTTCTGTCAGGAATAAAATATAATGTGGGCAACACTCTTAGGGAAGCAAAACAACTCAACCATTCATGATGTGGCTTTCAGATAAATAGGTGCAGAATTGACTTCTGTAAAAGGTTCAGTGTAAATGAAGTTTGATTTTAGTTGAATGATTAGAAAGTTTTAGTCTATTATTTGGGGAGAGAAATATGACGTTGCATCTAGTTATAGTAGTGACTGGTTATAGTTATAGTAGTGGTAGTTACTGGTTATAGTAGTGGTAGTGACTGGTTATAGTTATAGTAGTGGTAGTTACTGGTTATAGTTATAGTAGTGACTGGTTATAGTTATAGTAGTGACTGGTTATAGTTATAGTAGTGGTAGTGACTGGTTATAGTTATAGTAGTGGTAGTGACTGGTTATAGTTATAGTAGTGACTGGTTATAGTTATAGTAGTGACTGGTTATAGTTATAGTAGTGGTAGTGACTGGTTATAGTAGTGGTAGTTACTGGTTATAGTTATAGTAGTGGTAGTTACTGGTTATAGTTATAGTAGTGGTAGTGACTGGTTATAGTTATAGTAGTGGTAGTGACTGGTTATAGTTATAGTAGTGGTAGTTACTGGTTATAGTAGTGGTAGTTACTGGTTATAGTTATAGTAGTGGTAGTTACTGGTTATAGTTATAGTAGTGGTAGTGACTGGTTATAGTTATAGTAGTGGTAGTGACTGGTTATAGTTATAGTAGTGGTAGTGACTGGTTATAGTTATAGTAGTGGTAGTTACTGGTTATAGTTATAGTAGTGGTAGTGACTGGTTATAGTTATAGGAGTGGTAGTGACTGCAGTAGTAATGGTAGTGACTGGTTATAGTTATAGCAGTGGTAGTGACTGCAGTAGTAATGGTAGTTACGGGTTATAGTTATAGTAGTGGTAGTTACTGGTTATAGTTATAGTAGTGGTAGTTACTGGTTATAGTTATAGTAGTGGTAGTTACTGGTTATAGTAGTGGTAGTGACTGGTTATAGTTATAGTAGTGGTAGTTACTGGTTATAGTTATAGTAGTGACTGGTTATAGTTATAGTAGTGACTGGTTATAGTTATAGTAGTGGTAGTGACTGGTTATAGTTATAGTAGTGACTGGTTATAGTTATAGTAGTGACTGGTTATAGTTATAGTAGTGGTAGTGACTGGTTATAGTAGTGGTAGTTACTGGTTATAGTTATAGTAGTGGTAGTTACTGGTTATAGTTATAGTAGTGGTAGTGACTGGTTATAGTTATAGTAGTGGTAGTGACTGGTTATAGTTATAGTAGTGGTAGTTACTGGTTATAGTAGTGGTAGTTACTGGTTATAGTTATAGTAGTGGTAGTTACTGGTTATAGTTATAGTAGTGGTAGTGACTGGTTATAGTTATAGTAGTGGTAGTGACTGGTTATAGTTATAGTAGTGGTAGTGACTGGTTATAGTTATAGTAGTGGTAGTTACTGGTTATAGTTATAGTAGTGGTAGTGACTGGTTATAGTTATAGGAGTGGTAGTGACTGCAGTAGTAATGGTAGTGACTGGTTATAGTTATAGCAGTGGTAGTGACTGGTTATAGTTATAGGAGTGGTAGTGACTGCAGTAGTAATGGTAGTTACGGGTTATAGTTATAGTAGTGGTAGTTACTGGTTATAGTTATAGTAGTGGTAGTTACTGGTTATAGTTATAGTAGTGGTAGTTACTGGTTATAGTAGTGGTAGTTACTGGTTATAGTAGTGGTAGTTACTGGTTATAGTTATAGTAGTGGTAGTGACTGGTTATAGTTATAGTAGTGATAGTGACTGGTTATAGTTATAGTAGTGGTAGTGACTGGTTATAGTTATAGTAATGGTAGTTACTGGTTATAGTTATAGTAGTGGTAGGGATAGTGTTTCTATTGGATATACACTGAGTGCACAAAACATTAAGGACTCCTGCTCTTTCCATGACAGACTGACCAGGTGAATCCAGGTGAAAGCTATGATCCCTTATTGATGTCACTTGTTAAATCCACTTCAATCAGTGTATTAAGGGGAGGAGACTGGTTAAAGAAGGAGTTTTAAGCATTGAGACAATTGAGACAAGGAATGTTTATGTGTGCCATTCAGAGGGTGATTGGGCAAGACAAAGTATTTAAGTTTCTTTAAATGGGGTATGGTAGTAGGTGCCAGGCGCGACGGTTTTGAGAGTGTCAAGAACTGCAACACTGCTAGGTTTTTTCACACTCAACAGTTTCCCATGTGTATCAAGAATGGGCCACCACCCAAAGGACATCCAGCCAACTTGACATATGTGTTCGACACTTTGTAGAGTCCATACACTGACAAATAGAGGCTGTTCTGAGGGCAAAAGGGGGTGTAACTCAATATTAGGAAGGTGTCCCTAATGTTTTGTACACTCAGTGTATATTTCTACTGTCATTCCTTTAAGCAGAGCAACCAAATTTTGTCCAAGACACATTAATACAATTTAAAAAAGGTGAAAATGACTTGACTGTGACACATTATCACTTGGTAAAAGATCAGTGTAACCATTTTAAGGCTGTGTGTTTAAATGTGAGAAAGGCTCTTCTGACTGTCGTTGAGCCTAGTGAGAACAGAAACTATTTCTGGGTGGAGTGCTGACAGCTCCGCCCCTCCCCTCTTCCCCCCTCCTCCTCACTATTTCTGGATGGAGTGCTGACATCCTCTCCTCTCCTCTCCTCTCCTCTCCTCTCCTCTCCTCTCCTCTCCTCTCCTCTCCTCTCCTCTCCTCTCCTCTCCTCTCCTCTCCTCTCCTCTCCTCTCCTCTCCATCACTATGGTAACGAGGGCAAGGCAGCAGTCACTGTGTGTGTTCTCTAACCCTAACCCTTCCTAGGGATAATGACACTCCCTACTTTAAGCCTGTCAGACTACTGTAGCTACACCTCTCTGTCGGCGTCCCAAATGGCACCCTATTCCCTATCTAGTGCACTTCTTTTGACCAGGGCCCATAGGGAATAGGATGCCATTTGGGACTTACACTCCATGTTTCCCCAGCAGGTTCAGATGAATAGGAGGAGCAGATAGATTACTGTAATCACTAGTTACATTACACAGAGGGAAGTGAAGCGTCATGGACCAGACTGGGGTGGAAGGGGCAGCACATTTGAAATGAGACTAAATATGAAAGATAATTATAAGTGTAACAAAGTAGAGTCCATTTGAGTTTGTACCTTGTTGAATTTAAAAGTTTTAAAGGTTTTGTGCCTCGCTACTGACACTGATGACACCTGCTGACACTGCTGAAACCTGCTTACACCTGGTGACACTGATGACACCTGCTGACACTGCTGAAACCTACTGACACCTGCTGACACCTACTGACACCTGCTGAAACCTGCTTACACCTGCTGAAACTTGCTGACACCTACTGACACCTTGTGACACCTACTGACACCTACTGACACCTGCTGACACCTACTGACACCTGCTGAAACCTACTGACACCTGCTGACACCTGCTGAAACCTGCTGACACCTACTGACACCTGCTGACACCTACTGACACCTGCTGACACCTGCTGACACCTGCTGACACCTGCTGACACCTGCTGACACCTGCTGACACCTGCTGACATCCACTGACACTACTGACGCTAATGACGCTGCTGACATAAATGACACTGCTGACACCTACCGAGACTGCTGACACTGCTGACACTAATGACACTGCTGACACTAGTGACACTGCTGACATTTATGACACTGCTGACACTGCTGACATAAATGACACAAATGACAAATATGACACAAATGACACCTACTGACACCTACTGATACAAATGACACTAATGACACTAATAACACCTACTGACACTGATGACACTAATGACACTAATGACATAGCTGACACCGCTAACACAGCTAACACCACTGACACTACTGACGTTACTGACGCTGCTGACGCTGCTGACATAAATTACATAAATGACATTGCTGACACTGCTGACACCTACTGACACTGCTGACACTAATGACACTGGTGACACTGCTAACACTAAAGACACTGCTGACACTGCTGACAGTGCAGACACTAATGACACGGCTAACATGGCTGACACTGCTGACACTATTGACACTAGTGACACCTACTGACACCTACTAAAAGTAATGACCCTACTGATACTAATGACACTGCTGACACAACTGACACTGCTGACACTGCTGACACTAATGACACTGCTGGCACTGCTGACACTATTGACACTAATGACACTGCTGACACTACTGAAACTAATGACAATGCTGACACAGCTGACACTATTGACACTGCTGACACTACTAAAAGTAATGACATTAATGATACTACTGACTCTAATGACACTGCTGACACTGCTGACGCTGCTGACACTATTGACACTAATGACACTGCTGGCGCTGCTGACACTACTGTCACTATTGACACTAATTACACTAATGACACTGCTGACACTAGACACTAGTGACACTGCTGACACTGCTGACACTGCTGACACTGCTGACACTATTGACACTAGTGACACTAGTGACACTAATGACGCTGCTGACACTATTGACACTATTGACACTAACGGCACTGATGACACTAATGACACTGATGACACTGATGACACTATTGACACTAGTGATACTAATGACACTGCTGACACTATTGAAACGAATGACACTAATGACACTGCTGACACTAATGACACTGCTGACACTAATGACACTGCTGACACTAGTGACACTGCTGACACTATTGACACTATTGACACTGCTGACACTAATGACACTGCTGACACTAATGACATTGATGACACTAGTGACTATGCTGACACTAATGAAAATACTGACACTAATAACACTGCTGACACACTAACACTAAAGACACTGAAAACACTAAAGACACTGATGACACTAGTGACACTGCTGACACTAGTGACACAGCTAACACTAAAGACACTGCTAACACTAAATACACTGCTGACATTACTGACACTAGTGACACTGCTGACACTAGTGACACTGCTGACACTAATGACACCGCTGACACTAATAACACTAGTGACACTGCTGACACTGTGACACTTCTGACACTAGTGACACCTACTGACAACTACTGACACTGCTTAAACTATTGACACTGCTGACACTACTGACACTAATGACGCTGATGACACTGATGTCACTGCTGACACTGCTGACACCTGCTGACACTGCTGACACCTACTGACACTGCTGACACTAATGACACTGCTGACACTGCTGACATTAACGACACTGCTGACACTAACAACACTGCTGTTACTGCTGACACTAACGACACTGCTGACACTGCTGACACTAACGACACTGCTGACACTAACGACACTGCTGACACTAACGACACTGCTGTTACTGCTGACATTAACGACACTGCTGACACTAACGACACTGCTGTTACTGCTGACACTGCTGACACTAACGACACTGCTGACACTAACGACACTAACGACACTGCTGACACTGCTGACACTAACGTCACTGCTGTTACTGCTGACACTAACGACACTGCTGACACTAATGACACTGCTGACACTGCTGACACTAACGACCCTGCTGTTTCTGCTGACACTAACAACACTGCTGACAGTAATGACACCTACTGACACTATTAACACTGCTGACACTAATGACACTACCATTCCTCCCATTGACTCCCCATTATCTACAGTACTACACATGCAGTAGCTACTCTTCCTGGGGTCCACATACAATGTACAAATACATGACAAAGTACAGAACAGATATTGCATTACATTCTAAATATATATACAGCGGGTGAAAAATGTATTGAACACATCACCATTTTTCTCAGTAAATATATTTCCAAAGGTGCTATTGACATGAAATTTTCACCAGATGTTGGTAACAACCCAAGTATTCCATACATACAAAGAAACCAAAACAAATAAGTTCAGAAATGAAGTTATGTGTAATAATGTGAAATGACACAGGGAAAAAGTATTGAACTCATGAAGAAAGGGAGGTGCAAAAAGGCATGGAAAGCCAAGACAACAGCTGAAAACTATCAGTAATTAAAAAGCAATCCAGCCCCCTGTCAGTGCAAATTAATATCAGCTGGTTCAGTCCCAACTGATGGCCTACAAAAAGGTTTCATGTCAATAGCACCTTTGGAAATATATTTACTGAGAAAAATGGTGACGTGTTCAATACTTATTTCACCCGCTGTATATATATATATATATATACAGTATATTTGAATAAGATTTTTTGGAGAGGCACCAAGAGACAACAACAATACTATTTACACACTAATCATACAGTGGGGAGAACAAGTATTTGATACACTGCCGATTTTGCAGGTTTTCCCACTTACAAAGCATGTAGAAGTCTGTAAAACAAAAATCCAGAAAATCACATTGTATGATTTTTAAGTAATTAAATTTGCATTTTATTGCATGACATAAGTATTTGATACATCAGAAAAGCAGAACTTAATATTTGGTACAGAAACCTTTGTTTGCAATTACAGAGATCATACTTTTCCTGTAGTTCTTGACCAGGTTTGCACACACTGCAGCAGGGATTTTGGCCCACTCCTCCATACAGACCTTCTCCAGATCCTTCAGGTTTCGGGGCTGTCGCTGGGCAATACGGACTTTCAGCTCCCTCCAAAGATTTTCTATTGGATTCAGGTCTGGAGACTTGCTAGGCCACTCCAGGACCTTGAGATGCTTCTTACGGAGCCACTCCTTAGTTGCCCTGGCTGTGTGTTTCGGGTCGTTGTCATGCTGGACGACCCAGCCACGACCCATCTTCAATGCTCTTACGAAGGGGAGGAGGTTGTTGGCCATACATGGCCCCATTCATCCTCCCCTCAATACGGTGCAGTCGTCCTGTCCCCTTTGCAGAAAAGCATCCCCAAAGAATGATGTTCCCACCTCCATGCTTCACGGTTGGGATGGTGTTCTTGGGGTTGTACTCATCCTTCTTCTTCCTCCAAACACGGCGAGTGGAGTTTAGACCAAAAAGCTCTATTTTTGTGTCTCATCAGACCAAATGACCTTCTCCCATTCCTCCTCTGGATCATCCAGATGGTCATTGGCAAACTTCAGACGGGCCTGGACATGTGCTGGCTGGAGCAGGGGGACCTTGCGTGCGCTGCAGGATTTTAATCCATGACGGCGTAGTGTGTTACTAATGGTTTTCTTTGAGACTGTGGTCCCAGCTCTCTTCAGGTCATTGAACAGGTTCTGCCGTGTAGTTCTGGGCTGATCCCTCACCTTCCTCATGATCATTGATGCCCCACGAGGTGAGATCTTGCATGGTGCCCCAGACCGAGGGAGATTGACCTTCATCTTGAACTTCTTCCATTTTCTAATAATTGCGCCAATAGTTGTTGCCTTCTCACCAAGCTGCTTGCCTATTGTCCCGTAGCCCATCCCAGCCTTGTGCAGGTCTACAATTTTATCCCTGATGTCCTTACACAGCTCTCTGGTCTTGGCCATTGTGGAGAGGTTGGAGTCTGTTTGATTGAGTGTGTGGACAGGTGTCTTTTATACAGGTAACGAGTTCAAACAGGTGCAGTTAATACAGGTAATGAGTGGAGAACAGGAGGGCTTCTTAAAGAAAAACTAACAGGTCTGTGAGAGACGGAATTCTTACTGGTTGGTAGGTGATCAAATACTTATGTCATGCAATAAAATGCAAATTAATTATTAAAAAATCATACAATGTGATTTTCTGGATTTTTGTTTTAGATTCAGTCTCTCACAGTTGAAGTGTACCTATGATAAAAATTACAGACCTCTACATGCTTTGTAAGTAGGAAAACCTGCAAAATCGGCAGTGTATCAAATACTTGTTCTCCCCACTGTATATACATGTTTATATTGTTATATACAGTACAGTTACATTAGATATTTAGAAAGAGGAGAGGCGCTGTGATACAATATGTTGCCTGAGTAAACTCTGGTGGCAGAGCATTCCACGATGACATGGCTCTATTTATAACTAAACACAGAGAGAGAGAGAGAGAGAGAGAGAGAGAGAGAGAGAGAGAGAGAGAGAGAGAGAGAGAGAGAGAGAGAGAGAGAGAGAGAGAGAGAGAGAGAGAGAGAGAGAGAGAGAGAGAGAGAGAGAGAGAATGAAAGAAAAGAGAGAAACACTCAACAACAGGGTGCAAATTAAAAGTGGAAGCTGCTGTGAATCTGTCTGGGCTCTGGAAGATTTGGAGGAAGTACTTGCACACACAGTCAGACACAGACAAGCACACACACACACACACACACACACACACACACACACACACACACACACACACACACACACACACACACACACACACACAAGTAGCTAACATCATTGTGTGAAAGAGGTGTTAGAGGAGCCTTGCGAGAATGATCCCCTCCGGAAGAAGAAGTTTCCACTGGGCACAGACATCAATTAATTGAAATGACGTGGAAACAACGTTGAATCAACCAGTGGGAAGGCGGATAAATGAAATAGTATCATGATTAAGCTAGCTTCTCTCTCTCCCCCTCTCACTCTCAGTAGTCAGCAGTATCACACTCATAGGTACACTGACAGCTCTGTAAAGGAATTTCACTTGAGGAGGGAAAAATAAGCTCTGTTTCCATGGTGATGTTCCCTGGAATCAAATCAGCATCCAGCTAGGAACCAAACAGGAAGTTATTCAACATCACATGGATCACCTCACTCTCGTTCTATCTCAATTCAAAGTGAAATAAACAATGACAAAAACCAATAATGTGAATTAAACAAAACAGTCAGATTAAAATCCCACAGGGCTCTATTGAAAGGCCTGGGTTTGATGAATAAACAAGTTGTGGGTGTGTCGAGGCTTGGCCCCTCACTGCCCATTCAGAACGTGCTCCATGGTGAAATATGTTGTTGTTTCAGGTTGTGTATTTACAGTCTTTTATGTATTGCCTTGGAATCAACTCCAATTCCAATGTTAGTTCGTTATAGTTAGATCTATCTTTGCTAATTACGTTAACTTGAACCCATTTTCTGTCCACATTGTTCTAAGTCGGGCCTGTGCAATCATTTCCCATGGAGGGACACATTAGAAAATATTTTTGCCATTGTGGGCCAGAATCATATTACAGGATTATCCATCATGTGTTTGACTGTGTTGACAGATATATCTACTGTAAATCACTATGACTGTGTTGACAGATATATCTACTGTAAATCACTATGACTGTGTTGACAGATATATCTACTGTAAATCACTATGACTGTGTTGACAGATATATCTACTGTAAATCACGTCCAGATATGCTACTTATTTTACTTTTTAAACATAATAAACCACATCCATGTTCTCCTTTTGGTTGGTATTTTCATTATTAAACATGCACTGAACAACACAGAGGGAAAAGTACACAAGTATTGTTAATGCATAGAACCTCGTCAGTGACGTGTCATTTTATATATATATATATACAGTGGGGAGAACAAGTATTTGATACACTGCCTATTTTGCAGGTTTTCCTACTTACAAAGCATGTAGAGGTCTGTAATTTTTTCATAGGTACACTTCAACTGTGAGAGACTGAATCTAAAACAAAAATCCAGAAAATCACATTGTATGATTTTTAAATAATTAATTTGCATTTTATTGCATGACATAAGTATTTGATCACCTACCAACCAGTAAGAATTCCGGCTCTCACAGACCTGTTAGTCTTTCTTTAAGAAGCCCTCCTGTTCTCCACTCATTACCTGTATTAACTGCACCTGTTTGAACTCGTTACCTGTATAAAAGACACCTGTCCACACACTCAATCAAACAGACTCCAACCTCTCCACAATGGCCAAGACCAGAGAGCTGTGTAAGGACATCAGGGATAAAATTGTAGACCTGCACAAGGCTGGGATGGGCTACAGGACAATAGGCAAGCAGCTTGGTGAGAAGGCAACAACTGTTGGCGCAATTATTAGAAAATGGAAGAAGTTCAAGATGAGGGTGCTCCCTTGGTCTGGGGCACCATGCAAGATCTCACCTCGTGGGGCATCAATGATCATGAGGAAGGTAAGGGATCAGCCCAGAACTACACGGCAGGACCTGGTCAATGACCTGAAGAGAGCTGGGACCACAGTCTCAAAGAAAACCATTAGTAACACACTACGCCGTCATGGATTAAAATCCTGCAGCGCACGCAAGGTCCCCCTGCTCAAGCCAGCGCATGTCCAGGCCTGAAGTTTGCCAATGACCATCTGGATGATCCAGAGGAGGAATGGGAGAAGGTCATGTGGTCTGATGAGACAAAAATAGAGCGTTTTGGTCTAAACTCCACTCGCCGTGTTTGGAGGAAGAAGAAGGATGAGTACAACCCCAAGAACACCATCCCAACCGTGAAGCATGGAGGTGGAAACATCATTCTTTGGGGATGCTTTTCTGCAAAGGGGACAGGACGACTGCACCGTATTGAGGGGAGGATGGATGGGGCCATGTATCGCGAGATCTTGGCCAACAACCTCCTTCCCTCAGTAAGAGCATTGAAGATGGGTTGTGGCTGGGTCTTCCAGCATGACAACGATCCGAAACACACAGCCAGGGCAACTAAGGAGTGGCTCCGTAAGAAGCATCTCAAGGTCCTGGAGTGGCCTAGCCAGCCTCCAGACCTGAACCCAATAGAAAATCTTTGGAGGGAGCTGAAAGTCCGTATTGCCCAGCGACAGCCCCGAAACCTGAAGGATCTGTATGGAGGAGTGGGCCAAAATCCCTGCTGCAGTGTGTGCAAACCTGGTCAAGAACTACAGGAAACGTATGATCTAAGTAATTGCAAACAAAGGTTTCTGTACCAAATATTAAGTTCTGCTTTTCTGATGTATCAAATACTTATGGCATGCAATAAAATGCAAATGAATTACTTAAAAATCATACAATGTGATTTTCTGGATTTTTGTTTTAGATTCCGTCACTCACAGTTGAAGAGTACCTATGATAAAAATTACAGACTTCTACATGCTTTGTAAGTGGGAAAACCTGCAAAATCGTCAGTGTATCAAATACTTGTTCTCCCCACTGTATATACAATCTTATATATATTTAAATAAGATTTTTTGGGAGAGGCACCAAGAGACAACAACAATACTATTTACACACTAATCATATATACATGTTATAGTATTGTTAATCGAGAGATGCATAGAACCTGGTCAGTGACATGTCATTTTCCAGCACTTTGAAATCCTCAAAACGACGAGAAAACTCACAGTTCAAAGCACGCAGCAGCGATGTATACTTCTCCCGCTGGTCATCTGATAGGGAACAGACTAGTAGTGTCGGAAGGTGGGTGAGATTGTTGGCTTCTACTTGGTGGGCCAGGAGGAGTAATTTTCCCTTGACGGCTTTGACAAGGCTGTACATCTGATGTACAAAAAGGCCCTTCCCTTGTAGTTTGGAATTCAGTTCATTCATGAGGGCTATGATGTCACGGTGAAGGCAAAATCAGCCAACCATTATTTATCTTGCAGTTGCTCTTATGAAGTTTACCACTTTAGTGACTGTATCCACAACATGGCTCATTTTCAGAACACATTTACAGCTCAGCTACTTGATCTTGTATCCTTTTCAAAAGTAAAGTTTGGGCACCCATCAGTGGTCACACTGGATAACTTTTCAAAACTTGCCACACACTTATTAACCTCCTCCAATAAATATTTCCCTGTGGTTGTGCTCTTCATTGACTGGACTGAAGCAAGCTCCTCTGTAATTTCAAAGTCTGGGGTTATGCCTCGTAAATATATCAACAACTGTGCCGTGTCACGTGCATCACTGCTCTCATCCAGGGCCAACTGTTGTTCCATATTCTCTGTGATGTCAACACGCCGTGTCACTGTTAGTCTTGACAGGGAAACATTTTCAAACAGCTCTTTCTTGTCGGGGCAAAGTATTGCTGCATTGTCAATTGAACATTCTTTAATGAATTCGCCCTCAGCGAATGGCTTGCTATGTTTAGCAATTTTGTGGGACAGTACATAGCTAGCTCTCGCAATTCCATCGTTTGCTGAATGCAGTATTGTGAAAAGACCTTGCTGCTTTTGCAACTGAGAAAGCAACTCTTTCGATGCACTTGCCCTCTGCTCAGAAGTCATATTCCTATATTTCTCTTCATGCTTCCTCTGGAAGTGTCGGGACAAGTTGGAGTCTTTCAAGACAGCGATGCTCTCTTTGCTCACAAAGCACACAGCTTTCCCTGATACCTCAATAAAGAAATATGTTGATGTCCACTCTTGCTGGAACACCTTACATTCATTGTCTACTTTCCTTTTCTTTGACATTTTTGAAAAACTCATATTTGCGCAATTACTAGCTAGCTACTATTTGTAACTGTGACGTGTGTTAGACTGTCAGTCTGTCACGGTTGCAATGAGACAGGAACCGAGGCGCAGAGCTGGATTTGAAAGACATTCCTTTAATTTGGCAAAAACAACAAACAAAAGGCTATACCGCGACCATGAACTGGTGTGCACTAAGAACAAACACACAGAAACGCACAACACAGGTGGGAAATAAATGAACCTAAATAGGGTCCCCAATTAGAGACAATGCGGCGCAGCTGCCTCTAATTGGGGACCAAACCCAAACTTAACATAGAGTTATCCAGAGAGGTCTCTGGACATAGACCTCTCTGAACATAGATCATAACAGTACCTCCCCCAAAGGCGTGGACTCCCGGCCGCAAGACCAGGAACACCCGCTAACCTGTGTAATGATCTTTGTTCAGAGAGGTCTCTCTAACTCTATGTTTAGTTTGGGTTTGGTCCCGTGCAGGAGGGGGGCTGGCTTTATTAGTTAACAACAGATGGTGTAATCTGAGCCATATTACTCTTAAGGATCAGTTTTGTATCTCGGACATTGAGCTGTTAGCCGTTAGCCTGAGACCCTACTATTTGCAGAGGGAATTCACGGCGGCCATTGCTGTTATTGTTTACATCAAACCCACCACAGGCGCAAACACAGCGTGTGACGTCATCTATTATGTTATCGCGAGGTTACAGACAGCGAATCCCAGTGCTCTTTTTACCATTTCGGGGGATTTTAACCATGCATCTCTCTCTTCAATATCTCTCTTTCCAAATAATAAACCCTGGGTCACCAGCGACCTGAAGGCCCTGCTGAATGAGAAGAAGAGGGCCTTCAAGGAGGGGGACAGGGACAAATTGAAATGCGTCCAGAGGGAGCTGAAGTTGCGGATTGCTGAGGGGAAGAGAGGTTATAAGGAGAAGATGGAGGAAGGGTATGAGAAATATCACTGGCTTCAAAAAGTCAAACAGTGGGCAGACGGAGGGGACCCAGGACAGAGCCAATGAGCTGAACCAATTTTTAACAGGTTCGATACTGGCCCTGTCCACCTCCCCTCCAGCTCCCCAGGCCACACACCTTCAAGGCTGTCCCACCCCCACTTTGCTCACAACACCTCTGCTGAGACAATCAGTGACCCCACCTCCGCCCCTGCCCCCCCTGGACTGATCCTCAACACCCCCCTTCCCCCCACCTCCCTACCTGGGCTGGCTTTCACCACCAACCAAGTGAAGAGAGAGCTGGAGAGACTACATCAGTGGAAAGCGGCGGGCCCTGATGGCATCAGCCCAAGGGTGCTTAGGGTCTGTGCTGACCAACTGTGTGGAATACTCCAGCATCCCTTCAACCTTAGCCTGAGCCTAGAAAGGGTCCCTGTGCTGTGGAAAACATCCTGCCTGGTCCCAGTGCCCAAGAAGGCGAACCCCACTGAACTGAATTACTTCAGACCTGTAGCGCTAACATCCCACATCATGAAGACCCTGGAAAGGTTAGTCCTTGCTCACCTCAGACCCCTGGTGCGTACATCACTGGACCCCCTGCAGTTCGCATATCAGCGCAACATCGGGGTGGATGATGGATGGTTGCACTGTGAGGGTTATGTTTTTTTACTTCTCCAGTGCCTTCAACACCATTCAGCCCCTGCTACTGGGTGAGAAGATGAAGAGGATGAAAGTGGAAGCACCCTTAGTCTCCTGGGTCATGGACTACCTGACAGGTAGGCCACAATTTGTGCGACTACAGAGCTGTGTGTCAGAACGGGCAGTGAGCAACACAGGGGCCCCCCAGGGAACGGTCATGTCCCCCTTCCTGTTCACCCTCTACACCTCAGACTTAAGATATAACTCTGAAACATGCCAACATGACAAGTTCCTGGATGACTCTGCAATTGTAGCGCAATCAATGACTTTGTGTTGTGGTGTGAGCAGAATCACCTTCAGCTCAACATCAGCAAAACAAAGGAAATGGTGGTGGACTTCAGTGGAACCAAGGCACAACTGACTGCAGGATGAGTCAGGATGTAGTTAAGACAACAAAGGAGAAGACAGACCATTTGTGAAGGCTGTTAGGCTTGCAGGAGATTAGGCCGGCCATAAAAGTTCACAGGCCCCCATCAAGCAGGGTGGGGGTCTTTTCTCTCTGAGATGTGGGTAAAACATTAGCAACTGAAGGATGTCTTTGAAGGGAGTGACATGAGATAACAGGACAGTGTGTCTTTGAAGGCAGACCCTGAGAACTTACAGCCCATAAAACAGGGTGGGGGCTTTGGTGACTGAGATATGTATAAAAGCCATGTGTATTGTTTTTTCGGCAGAACGTTCTCATGAATAAAGACTGACCATTGCAAGCTGGGGCTCTCTCTGTATTGTTTAAAACATGGGGTTTACAACCTTCAGGGTACAGATAGAGTTATAAAGAGTTCATTTAGAACATTGAGATTCTCGTGACACTCTGGTTTGTAATCACTCATTCACTCAGGACTTATTTATTCATTCAGGTCTGTATATAAATATTCATGTACAGTTGTTATATCATATCACGTGCAATATTGGACTTAACTTACGCAGTCATTCACTCAGGAATGCATATTAGTATCCTGTCAGGTGTATCTTTTTTCATATATCTATCTATCTATCTATCTATCTATCTATCTATCTATCTATCTATCTATCTATCTATCTATCTATCTATCTATCTATCTATCTATCTATCTATCTATCTATCTATCTATCTATCTATCTATCTATCTATCTATCTATCTATCTATCTATCTATCTATCTATCTATCTATCTATCTATCACTTTTTCATACTGCCGCTCTATGTATCATGTATCGTGTATCTGTCTTTTGTGTATTTCGTTCTGGCATTTTGCACCTGCACACAGACCACGAAAGTCCCACGTCGTTTTACCGAAAAATATTACCAAACTAAAATGAAAAACGGAGAAGAAATACCCCGTAACTGGTTAGTTTATTCTATGAGCAGTGATTCTGTGTTTTGTTTTTGCTGCAAGCTCTTTGAAAGAGGGACAACATATACACTGAGCAGCAGTGGCTTCGATTGTGGGTGAATATTCATAGCCACTTGAAAGAGCACGAGAAGGGCAGATCGCATCGTGCCAATATGGAACAATGGCATGAATTTAAAAAACGACTTACAACAGGCAAAACCATTGACAGAGCCAGTCAGGAAATGCAGTCTCTGGAAGAACAGCACTGCAGGGCTGTATTAAGCAGAATACTTGCTATTGTTTGCCATTTAGCAGAAAGAAACCAGGCGTTAAGAGGACACTCTGACAAACTTTTTGAGCCACATAATGGACATTTTTTGGGCCAGATAGAGCTGTTAGCACAGTTTGATCCTATAATGACCAAACATCTTAGAAGTATTGACAAAAAAGAAATAAAAGATCACTACTTGAGTAACACAATCCAAAACGAGCTTATTGCATTAGTTGGACAGAAAACATCTGATGCAATTGTGCACAATGTGAAAAGGGCCAAGTATTTCTCAGTCATAATGGATTGTACCCCTGATATTAGCCACACAGAACAACTATCATTGGTGCTACGTATTGTGAACTGTGAGTCATCTGTAGGGGCCTCCATCTTAGAGCACTTTGTTGGCTTCATCAGCGTTGCTGATACCACAGGAAAAGGCCTGAGTAATACTCTCCTTGAACAGCTTAATGACATGACATTGAACATCGCAGACTGTTGTGGGCAATCCTATGATAATGGGAGTAACATGATGGGACACAAGCAGGGTGTCCAGGCAAGAGTGCTTGAACTGAACAAGAAGGCAATGTGTGTTCCCTGCAGCAGTCACACACTCAACCTCGTCGTGGCTGATGCAGCCAAGTCATCAGTTCTCTCTGTGAGCTTGTTTGGCATTCTTCAGTGCCTTTACAACCTCTTCAGCTCTTCAATACAGCGCTGGTCAATACTACTACGTCATGTAAAGCTGACATTGAAAAGCCTGTCAACAACAAGATGGGAGTGTCGCATTGACAGTGTAAAAGCACTTCGCTACCAAATGCCAGAAGTTGTGGAGGCCTTAACAGAACTCAGTGAACATGCAGCAGAGAAGAAGGATGGAGAGACATTGTCTTTATCTCAAAGCGTTTGCAGTTAGCTGACAACATGGCGGTTCATACTCTGTGTTGTGATCTGGTATAATATTTTATATTATATACTCCTTCAAAGCCCCAGTGTTTCAATTGAAACAGTTAAGAGGGAAACTGATGGTGTTAAACTGTTTCTCCAGGAATACAGAGAAAGTGGACTTGCCTCAGCCCAGACAGATGTCAGAGAAATAGCAGAGAAAATGCAGGTAGATATGGCATTCCCAATGGAGAGACAGAAACAAGCATCTGGCCAGTTCCTCTATGAGCACAGAGGAAACTAAATTCACACCAGAACAGCGCTTTAAACAAGATTTCTTCCTTCCCCTAGTTGATTCAGCGCTGACTAGTGTAAGTGAGAGGTTCTCACAGATGGAACATTTTTTTTCTATTTTGGGATTTTTATATTCACTAGATAACATGAAGAAAGCCATTCGGGAAGACACACTTGAGGAGTCATGCAAGAACCTGGAAAATACATTAGGGGACATTGACAGCCAAGACTTAATCCTTGAAGTAAGGGCAGCTGTTGTTGTTTTTCCAGAACACATTTCCTCTCCAGTAGAAATTCTGGATTACATCTACAAAGAGAATCTGTTGGAGATTCTCCTCATTGAAGCTCATAAAAACGTACTTGCGGTCAACCATGTCACAAGAAAGACTTAATGGCTCAGCAATGATCTCCATTGAGCAGAGGGTCCGTAGATCCTTGAACATGGAGGACATAATTCAAGCTTTTGCCGAGGCCAAAGCCAGGATGGTTAGATTCTGATTGCAGCCAGAACTACTATAAGGTAAGAAAACTGTCTTTCACTGTCCTATTTTAACTGACAAGAGAACACTTTAGTTCAAGAGAAATTATAATACTAGCTAATCAAAAGTATAATGACAGGATTTTGGCATTGGTGTGTGCTATCAAAGAAATTGTCATGATAAAAGCAAGCTCCCTAAAGCAAGCTCTGAATGGGGCCACAAGATTGGCAAACACGCCCCTGGCTCTAGAATGTCATCAACCCCTGGGCCAAACGTCAGCCCTGGGGTGATGGGGTGATTGGAGAGCAGCTGGCAGACGGGATTGGGCCAGCCAGCGATGGCGCCGGGAGGTAACCACCTGCGCCATGGCCAGTCATTTGGCGTGGGCCACATCCCTTTGGAGCAGGGAAAGCAGGCGAGACACCTCCATCGCTTCCCGGAGGAGCTCCTCTGTGCCCTGCTGCAGCCGGGGTAACAGAGTCTGCAGATAGGCCTGCAGCAGCATGGCCGCGTTGGTAAGGCGGCCAAGAGAGCAGAGGGACCCATATGTGGCTTTCAAGTCTGCATTAAAGACTCTGGGGGCTTCAGTCGCGGGTTCCGCACTATAATCTCCCTATTCGGGATGACTATGGCAGCTATCATGGTGTCCATGGTCCGGTATTCCCGGAGGCCGAGTGACTCCGCTCCCGCAGCATAACTCCATGGTCCAGTCTCTGCTGTGAGTCGGAAGCGGCCTGGGAGAGCTTATGTCGTGACCTGCTTAGATGAATAGGAACCCGGTGAGGGATAAATTACCCAGTACCTCTGCAAACACCGGGGAAGACCCCTGTGGAAAAACAGGCAGACAAAAAAACAGCAACCAGGGAATGGATTTGATTTATTTGTGTTTTTGTTTTACTCCAACTGCAATATTACCAAGCTGGTTTAATATCCAAGCAGTAAAAACGGCACCATATGATGGAGTGACTCCGTTAAGGAACGTCACAGTTAATGTCTCAACGTAGTGAAAGCCCACCACCATACTCTCACACTCTGCAGGGGAAAGAACAAGAACAAACCCTGCAGGATAATTAGCAGAGAAGCAGCATGTTAAAGGAATTCACAACACACACATAGAACAAGCCAGTCGGCAGGTTGTGTAAGGTAAACTACATTTAGTGGCAGCAAGATCCACCATACTAAAGGATGCACCCGGAGTCATACTGTAACGCTAACAAAACACAAGTACGACAAACCACGGGCGGAAGATACAGATCAACCGCGCGCAGCGAGTGGAGCACTCAAGAGGAGGGGCTGGCCATGTGGCCAGTTGCTCCAGGCTGCAAACAGCCAGTGAGTATACTTCCACGCAAGATATTACACTTACCAGTGACTTACCAAACGAACTTCAGAAAGTTTGTACCTCAGTGTCCTGCTGTTTTCAACTCTCTTTCTCTCTCTACCGCACCTGCTGTCTCGACCTCTGAATGCTTGGTTATGAAAAGCCAACTGACATTTACTCCTGAGGTACTGACTTGTTGCACCCTCTACAACCACTGTGATTATTATTTGACCCTGCTGGACATCTATGAATTTTTTAACATCTTGAAGAACATCTTAATGGTCATGTACTCTTATAATCTCCACCCGGCACAGCCAGAAGAGGACTTGCCCCCCCTCAGAGCCTGGTTCCTCTCCAGGTTTCTTCCTAGGTTCCTGACTTTCTAGGGTGTTTTTCCTAGCCATCTGAATTGCTTGCTCTTTGGGGTTTAGACTGGATTTCTGTATAGCACTTTGTGACATCTGCTGATGTAAAAATCACTTTTATAAATACATGTGATTGATTGATTGATCATGGCTCAGGTTTATCATGGATGTCATGGCTCAGGTTTATGATGGATATCATGGCTCAGGTTTATCATGGCTCAGGTTTATCATGGCTTAGGTTTATCAAGGATATCATGGCTCAGGTTTATCATGGCTCAGGTTTATCATGGCTTAGGTTTATCAAGGATATCATGGCTCAGGTTTATCATGGATATCATGGCTCAGGTTTATCATGGATGTCATGGCTCAGGTTTATGATGGATATCATGGCTCAGGTTTATCATGGCTCAGGTTTATCATGGCTTAGGTTTATCAAGGATATCATGGATCAGGTTTATCATGGCTCAGGTTTATCATGGCTTAGGTTTATCAAGGATATCATGGCTCAGGTTTATCATGGATATCATGGCTCAGGTTTATCATGGCTCAGGTTTATCATGGCTTAGGTTTATCATGGATATCATGGCTCAGGTTTATCATGGATATCATGGCTCAGGTTTATCATGGATATCATGGCTTAGGGTTATTATGGATATCATGGATCAGGTTTATCATGGATATCATGGCTTAGGTTTATCATGGATATCATGGCTTAGGTTTATCATGGATATCATGGCTTAGAGTTATTATGGATATCATGGCTTAGGTTTATCATGGATATCATGGATCAGGTTTATCATGGATATCATGGCTTAGGTTTATCATGGATATCATGGCTTAGGTTTATCATGGATATCATGGCTCAGGTTTATCATGGATATCATGGCTCAGGTTTATCATGGATATCATGGCTCAGGTTTATCATGGATATCATGGCTTAGGTATATCATGGATATCATGGCACAGATTTATCATGGATATCATGGCTCAGGTTTATAATGGATATCATGGCTTAGGTTTATCATGGATATCATGGCTTAGGTTTATCATGGATATCATGGCTCAGGTTTATAATGGATATCATGGCTTAGGTTTATCATGGATATCATGGATCAGGTTTATCATGGATATCATGGCTCAGGTTTATCATGGATGTCATGGATCAGGGTTATCATGGATATCATGGCTTAGGTTTATCATGGCTTAGGTGTATCATGGATATCATGGCTTAGGTTTATCATGGATATCATGGCTCAGGTTTATCATGGATATCATGGTTCAGGTTTATCATGGATATCATGGCTCAGGTTTATCATGGATAACATGGCTCAGATTTATCATGGATATCATGGCTTAGGTTTATCATGGATATCATGGCTCAGGTTTATCATGGATATCATGGCTCAGGTTTATCATGGATATCATGGCTTAGGTTTATCATGGATATCATGGCTTAGGTTTATCATGGATATCATGGCTCAGGTTTATCATGGATATCATGGCTCAGGTTTATAATGGATATCATGGCTTAGGTTTATCATGGATATCATGGCTCAGGTTTATCATGGATATCATGGCTCAGATTTATCATGGATATCATGGCTCAGGTTTATCATGTGTTTGTGTGTGTGTGTCTGTGTCATGCTATGGAATGGTTTTGATGTATTCCACATTAGAACATCTCAATGGTCATGTACTCTTATAATCTCCACCCGGCACAGCCAGAAGAGGACTAGCCACCCTTCAGAGCCTGGTTCCTCTCCAGGTTTCTTCCTAGGTTTTTGCCTTTCTAGGGAGTTTTTCCTAGCCACCATGCTTCTACATCTGCATTGCTTACTATTTGGGGTTTTAGGCTGGGTTTCTGTATAGCACTTTGTGACATCATCTGATGTAAAAAGCGCTTTATAAATAAATCTGATTGATCATGGCTCAGGTTTCTCATGGATGTCATGGCTCAGGTTCATCATGTGTTGTGTGTGTGTGTGTGCGTGTGTGTCATACTACGGAATGGTTTGATGTATTCCACATTAGAACACTGGATCAGATTCTCTGTTTGTCACTGACTAACCTAGCATAGAAAGCATAAAAGAAACGCCTGAGCGGTGTTGGCAGAAACCAGAAGCATCCGGTTTTAAGTACTCTACGGATGTTGTAGAGCATGAACGTCACTGCTTTGATGTTTGCAGAGAACGACAGGGTGTTGTCCATGGTCACGCCAAGGTTCTTTGCACTCTGGGAGTGCAACACTGAGTAGTTGTCAACCGTGATGGAGAGGTGTTGGAGCGGGCAGGCCTTCCCCCGGAGGAAGAGCAGCTCTGTCTTGTCGAGGTTGAGCTTGAGGTTCTGGGCCGATATCCAAGTTGAGATATCTGCCAAGCACGCAGAGATGCGTGTCGCCACCTGGGTGTCAGAAGGGGGGAAGGAGAACAGTAGTTGAGTGTCATTCACATAACAATGATAGGAGAGACCATGTGAGGACATGACGGAGCCGAATGACCTTGTGTATAGAGAGAAGAGGAGAGGGCCTGGAACCGAGCCCTGGGGGACACCAGTAGTGAGACTACGTGGTGCAGACAGCAATCCTCTCCACGTGACCTGGTAGAAGCGGCCTGCCAGGTAGGATGCAATTCAAGAGTGTGCAGAAAATGAGATGCCCAGCCTTGAGAGGGTGGAGTGGAGGTTAATTTTGTTGATGCCAGTTAGATCAATAACTTTCCTATTAGCTACTTCAGGATCACACACACACCATAATGGGATAATGGGCTAAATCAATATTATTCCAGTTGCTCCAGAATCCTAGAACAGCATTAGGATGACATCAGTGTATCTGGGGTATTTGGTTGCTCCTAAAGTGCACCCTGGAATCAATTGATGGGGGTGCGTCCCAAATGCCAACCTATTCCCTATATAGTGCCCTACTTATGGGACCTGGTCAAAGTAGTGCACCATAAAGGGAATAGGGTGCCATTTGGGACGAATACTTGATGTTATTTAAGTGGCTCCACGTCAAGACCAGACCACATGGGACCTACTCCCTCTCTCCCCCCTCTCTCCCCCTCTCATCCCTCTCATCCCTCTCTCATCCCTCTCTCCCCTCTCTCCCCCCTCTCTCCCCCTCTCATCCCTCTCATCCCTCTCTCATCCCTCTCTCCCCCCTCTCATCCCTCTCATCCCTCTCTCCCCCCTCTCTCCCCTCTCTCTCCCTCTCTCCCCCCTCTCTCCCTCTCTCCCCCCTCTCTCCCCTCTCTCCCCCCTCTCTCCCCTCTCTCCCCCCTCTCATCCCTCTCATCCCTCTCTCCCCCCTCTCATCCCTCTCTCCCCCCTCTCTCCCCCTCTCATCCCTCTCATCCCTCTCTCATCCCTCTCTCCCCCCTCTCTCCCCCCTCTCATCCCTCTCATCCCTCTCTCCCCCCTCTCTCCCCCCTCTCATCCCTCTCATCCCTCTCTCCCCCCTCTCTCCCCCCTCTCATCCCTCTCATCCCTCTCTCCCCCCTCTCTCCCCCTCTCATCCCTCTCTCATCCCTCTCTCCCCCCTCTCATCCCTCTCATCCCTCTCTCATCCCTCTCTCCCCCCTCTCTCCCCTCTCATCCCTCTCTCCCCCCTCTCTCCCCCCTCTCATCTCTCTCCCCCCTCTCTCCCCCCTCTCACCCCTCTCATCCCTCTCTCATCCCTCATCCCACTCTCATCCCTCTCTCATCCCTCTCTCATCTCTCATCCCTCTCTCATTCATCCCTCTCTCATCTCTCATCCCTCTCATCCCTCTCTCATCTCTCTCTCATCCATTTCTCATCTCTCATCCCTCTCTCATCTCTCATCCCTCTCTCATCCCTCTCTCATCTCTCATCCCTCTCTCATCCCTCATCCCTCTCTCATCCCTCATCCCTCTCTCATCTCTCATCCATCTCTCATCTCTCATCCCTCTCACATCTCTCATCCCTCTCTCATCTCTCATCCCTCTCACATCTCTCATCCCTGTCTCATCTCTCATCCCTCTCTCATCCCTGTCTCATCCCTCATCCCTCTCTCACCCCTCATCCCTCTCTCATCCCTCTCTACTACTGCTGTCCCACAGGAAAATATCAAAGAAAGTATCAAAGTATCAAGTATCAAAGAACATAATGAAGAATAAAGAAGAAGTCTCCATAATGAAGAATAAAGAAGAAGTCTCCATAATGAAGAATAAAGAATATGAAACGTTACCTAGTGAAAAGGCATCCTGTTTTACTTGGCATAGAAAATATAATTTGACATTTCGCATCATATTTTATTATTATAATATTTTTATTAATTATGTATGCACATATTAAATATAAATAAAATGTACAGAATGCATTTCATTAAGACATTATTTAATAAACATTGGGTATATACAGTATACAGTGCCGGAAAGTATTCAGGCCCCTTGACTTTTTCCACATTTGTTACGTCACAGCCTTATTCTAAAATAGATTAAATAAAACAAAAACTCAGCAATCTACACACAATACCCCATAATGACAAAGCAAAAACAGGTTTTTAGAAATGTTTGCAAATTTATTAGAAATAAAAAACAGAAATACCTAATTTACATAAGTATTCAGACCCTTGGCTATGAGACTGGGGAAGGGTACCAAAAATCATTGAAGGTCCCCAAGAACACAGTGGCCACCATCATTCTTAAATGGAAGAAGATTGAAACCACCAAGACTCTTCCTAGAGCTGGCCACCCGGCCAAACTGAGCAATCGGGGGAGAAGGGCCTTTGATGGTCACTCTGACACAGCTCCATAGTTCCTCTGTGGAGACGGGAGAACGTTCCAGAAGGACAACCATCTCTGCAGCACTTCACCAATCAGGCCTTTTATGGTAGAGTGGCCAGACGGAAGTCAACCCTCAGTAAAAGGCACATGACAGCTAACTTGGAGTTTGGCAAAAGGCACCTAAAGACTCTCAGACCATGAGAAACAAGATTCTCTGGTCTGATGAAACCAAGATTGAACTCTTTGGCTTGAATGCCAAGCGTCATGTCTGGAGGAAATCTACCACCATTCCTACAGTGAACCATGGTGGTGGCTGCAACATGCTGTTGGGATGTTTTTCAGCGACAGGGACTGGGAGAATAGTCAGGATCGAGAGAAAGCCTGCTCCAGAGCGCTCAGGACCTCAGACTGGGGAGAAGGTTCACCTTCCAACAGGATAACGACCCTAAGCACACAGCCAAGACAACGCAGGAGTGGCTTCGGGACAAGTCTCTGAATGTCCTTGAGTGGCCCAGCCAGAGCCCGGACTTGAACCTGATCGAACATCTCTGGAGAGACCTGAAAATAGCTGTGCAGCAACGCTCCCCATCCAACCTGACAGAACTTGAGAGCATCATACCAAAGAAGACTAGAGGCTGTAATCACTGCCAAAGGTGCTTCGACAAAGTACTGAGTAAAGGGTCTGAATACTTGGTATTTTTAATAAATTGCAAAAAAAAGAAAAAATACAGTTTTTGCTTTGTCAGTATGGGGTATTGTGTGTAAAGTTATGAGGGGAAAAAAACAATTTAATCAATTTTAGTATAGGTTTATAACGTAACAAAATGTGGAAGAAGTCAAGGGGTCTGAACATTTATCTTTCATACTTTATTACACGTCTTTGTATTATTTGTGTTTATTACTGATCCCCATTAGTTCCTGCCAAGGCAGCAGCTACTCTTCCTGGGGTTTATTACTGATCCCCATGAGGTCCTGCCAAGGCAGCAGCTACTCTTCCTGGGGTTTATTGTGGATCCCCATGAGGTCCTGCCAAGGCAGCAGCTACTCTTCCTGGGGTTTATTGTGGATCCCCATGAGGTCCTGCCAAGGCAGCAGCTACTCTTCCTGGGGTTTATTGTGGATCCCCATTAGTTCCTGTCAAGGCAGCAGCTACTCTTCCTGGGGTTTATTGTGGATCCCCATTAGTTCCTGTCAAGACAGCAGCTACTCTTCCTGGGGTTTATTGTGGATCCCCATTAGTTCCTGTCAAGACAGCAGCTACTCTTCCTGGGGTTTATTGTGGATCCCCATTAGTTCCTGTCAAGACAGCAGCTACTCTTCCTGGGGTTTATTGTGGATCCCCAGTAGTTCCTGTCAAGGCAGCAGCTACTCTTCCTGGGGTTTATTGTGGATCCCCATTAGTTCCTGTCAAGGCAGCAGCTACTCTTCCTGGGGTTTATTGTGGATCCCCATTAGTTCCTGTCAAGACAGCAGCTACTCTTCCTGGGGTTTATTGTGGATCCCCAGTAGTTCCTGTCAAGGCAGCAGCTACTCTTCCTGGGGTTTATTATGGATCCCCATTAGTTCCTGTCAAGGCAGCAGCTACTCTTCCTGGGGTTTATTATGGATCCCCATTAGTTCCTGTCAAGGCAGCAGCTACTCTCCCTGGGGTTTAATACGCATATAAGTGAATTTGTCCCAATACTTTTTGTCCCCTATGACTGACCCTGTAGGTAGGCCGTCATTGTAAATAAGAATTTGTTCTTAACTGACTTGCAAAGTTAAATAAAGTTAAAAAAACTAAAAAACAAAGGGGATACAAAAGTGCTGTAATTTCTAAACTGTTCACCCGATATGAACGTGTGCACTTTAACCTCGTAGTCATTGTACCATTTCTAAGCCAAAACAATAAAAACATTGGTGTCCCAATACTTTTGGCGCTTACTGTAACTGAAACGTGACTGCAATGTAACCAAGGTCTGTGCATGTGCACGTAACTGTGCCATTAGACACAGGCTAAATGACATGCTACATAAGGCAAATACAGGACACGGTAGCATGAGGCTACAAAAGGTGCTGCATGGCCATAAACATGACAGACAATACAAACAGAATATATTTCCCTTGAAACGATACATGTGAGCTTCACAACCAGGCCTAACAAGCTAGCATTACTGGCTAACGTTCTGGCTTAGCTGGCTAGCAGTAGCATGGCACGCATGGCACACAGGTCAAATACAAATACACACAAGGTTTTTATTGTCCTAACCTTACTGCATTTTTCACTACATTTGCACTCTGTATATAGATTTTCTATTGTGTTATTGACTGTATGTTTGTTTATTGTGTAACTGTGTTGTTTTTTGTCGCACTGCCTTGCTTTGTCTTGGCCAGGTTGCAGTTGTAAATGAGAACTTGTTCTCAACTGACCTACCTGGTTAAATAAAGGTGAAAAAAAAAAAACGAGTCCATTCACTTCTGACCACGATCTCACTCTGAAGGCAGCGGTATGGGTTTCAGTGAGGTGCAAGGACCAATGGTGAACTATAATTGGCTGGTACAAGTGGGGTGACTTGGAGGTACCACTATGGTGAAAATAAGGGGCGTTGGTCAAGTCCAACTACTAGTTCAGGGGTGCTGAAGCTGCAAACTAAGGGCAGGCCTTTTCAACACCAACACTGTGAAATAAAAAAGTTACTCAATTTTTTTATTATTTTATTTTATTTTACTAGGCAAGTCAGTTAAGAACATATTCTTATTTTCAATGACGGCCTAGGAACAGTGGGTTAACTGCCTTGTTCAGGGGCAGAACGACAGATTTTTACCTTGACAGCTCGGGGATTTAATCCAGCAACCTTTCAGGTTATGGGACCAACACTCTAACCACTGGGCTACTTGCCGCCTCAATGAAGATGTACTGTACAAGGATGTTTTTAGGATAAGTTGTGTATTGTCTTCATTGCAGCAATGAATTTTTCTTGACTTAAATATGTTAGTGCTGTCAGGGTGACTCCCATCTCTGTAAATATGTTAGTGCTGTCAGGGTGACTCCCATCTCTGTAAATATGTTAGTGCTGTCAGGGTGACTCCCATCTCTGTAAATATGTTAGTGCTGTCAGGGTGACTCCCATCTCTGTAAATATGTTAGTGCTGTCAGGGTGGCTCCCATCTCTGTAAATATGTTAGTGCTGTCAGGGTGACTCCCATCTCTGTAAATATGTTAGTGCTGTCAGGGTGGCTCCCATCTCTGTAAATATGTTAGTGCTGTCAGGGTGACTCCCATCTCTGTAAATATGTTAGTGCTGTCAGGGTGACTCCCATCTCTGTAAATATGTTAGTGCTGTCAGGGTGACTCCCATCTCTGTAAATATGTTAGTGCTGTCAGGGTGACTCCCATCTCTGTAAATATGTTAGTGCTGTCAGGGTGGCTCCCATCTCTGTAAATATGTTAGTGCTGTCAGGGTGACTCCCATCTCTGTAAATATGTTAGTGCTGTCAGGGTGACTCCCATCTCTGTAAATATGTTAGTGCTGTCAGGGTGACTCCCATCTCTGTAAATATGTTAGTGCTGTCAGGGTGACTCCCATCTCTGTAAATATGTTAGTGCTGTCAGGGTGGCTCCCATCTCTGTAAATATGTTAGTGCTGTCAGGGTGACTCCCATCTCTGTAAATATGTTAGTGCTGTCAGGGTGGCTCCCATCTCTGTAAATATGTTAGTGCTGTCAGGGTGACTCCCATCTCTGTAAATATGTTAGTGCTGTCAGGGTGACTCCCATCTCTGTAAATATGTTAGTGCTGTCAGGGTGACTCCCATCTCTGTAAATATGTTAGTGCTGTCAGGGTGACTCCCATCTCTGTAAATATGTTAGTGCTGTCAGGGTGGCTCCCATCTCTGTAAATATGTTAGTGCTGTCAGGGTGACTCCCATCTCTGTAAATATGTTAGTGCTGTCAGGGTGACTCCCATCTCTATAAGGATAGATATATACTGTATATATAGAGTGAGAGCAAGAGAGGGACAGATAACAAGGCTGCATGCTGTGTATCTGTCGTCACACACAAGCGTACGCACACAGCTGTTCTCTACACCAAGAACGAAGTCTGCAGCTACATTGTAAATAAGAATTTGTTCTTAACTGACTTGCCTAGTTAAATAAAGGTTAAATATATATTTTTTATAAATAATAACACAGACTTCAGATGAACTAGATCAAGGCTTTCATCGGCTCAGATCAACTCTCGTTAGTCGGCCACAGACTCCAGATAAACTAGAACAAGGCTTTCATCAGATCAGATCAACTCTCGTTAGTCGGCCACAGACTCCAGATAAACTAGAACAAGGCTTTCATCAGATCAGATCAACTCTCGTTAGTCGGCCACAGACTCCAGATAAACTAGAACAAGGCTTTCATCAGATCAGATCAGATCAACTCTCGTTAGTCGGCCACAGACTCCAGATAAACTAGAACAAGGCTTTCATCAGATCAGATCAGATCAACTCTCGTTAGTCGGCCACAGACTCCAGATAAACTAGAACAAGGCTTTCATCAGATCAGATCAGATCAACTCTCGTTAGTCGGCCACAGACTCCAGATAAACTAGAACAAGGCTTTCATCAGATCAGATCAACTCTCGTTAGTCGGCCACAGACTCCAGATAAACTAGAACAAGGCTTTCATCAGATCAGATCAACTCTCGTTAGTCGGCCACAGACTCCAGATAAACTAGAACAAGGCTTTCATCAGATCAGATCAGATCAACTCTCGTTAGTCGGCCACAGACTCCAGATAAACTAGAACAAGGCTTTCATCAGATCAGATCAGATCAACTCTCGTTAGTCGGCCACAGACTCCAGATAAACTAGAACAAGGCTTTCATCAGATCAGATCAACTCTCGTTAGTCGGCCACAGACTCCAGATAAACTAGAACAAGGCTTTCATCAGATCAGATCAACTCTCGTTAGTCGGCCACAGACTCCAGACTAAAGGGAAGACAGCATAAACGTACACACATCAAAAGTCCCAAAGTTACATCTCACTTTTCTATCTTTGGAGTTATTACGTAAAACCGATCAGAATTCTGAAGAATGATAAATTCATATAGGAAAATGTTTTTCTGTGGTCTGATTTAATATGGAGGACCTGGCAAGCCAGCCTATACCCTATAATGTAAACTTCAACAGAAATACATTCAAATGTAAAGTACCAGTACCACTCATTCAAGCGTATTTCTTTATTTTTACTATTTTCTACATTGAAGAATAGTAAATAAATAGACATCAAAACTTGAAAAAACATATATTGAATCATGTAGTAACAAAAAAAGGACGGCAGGCAGGCTCAGGGTCAGGGTATACAGAGGTCCGTAATCCAGATAGGTGGTGCAGAGGTACAGGACGGCAGGAAGGGTCAGGGTCAAGGCAGGAAGGTCAAAACCGGGAAAACTAGAAAACAGGAACTATAGAGAGACAGGAGCAGAGGGGAAAACCGCTGGTAGACTTGATGAAACAAAACCAACTGGTAACAGACAAACAGAGAACACAGGTATAAATACACTGGGGATGATGGAGACACCTGGAGGGGGTGGAGACAATCACAAAGACAGGTGAAACAGATCAGGGTCTGACAATTTGAGATTCTTCAAAGTAGCCACCCTTGATGTGTCATGATCGCTATGAGACAGGACCCGAGGCGCAGAGCTGTAGTGCGAAGACATTCCTTTATTCCAGTAATATAATCCCAAAACCGAAGAAAGGAGAGACAGCGACCATGAACCAGTGTGAAAACAAAAGGAACACACACAAAAACCCACAAACACAGGTGGAACAACTGAACTTAAATAGAATCCCCAATTAGAGACAACTCAAGACAGCTGCCTCTAATTGAGGATAAGACCAACAGAAAATAAACACCCAGAACTATTGTCAGGTCCTGACTGTGGCCATCCAACTCCCACTAGGGGGAGCCAGAGACCTGGCCTCAGTCAGGCCCTGACAGTACCCCCCCCTTAGGCGTGGGCTCCCGACCGCGATATTCCCCTCCCAACAAAATACAAAACACAAGGGGGGGAAGGGGGGGCAGAGCAGAGTACTGGGGAGGTTGTCGGGCGTGAAGCAGGCTCTGGTGGCAGCTCCTCCCTCACCATGGCATTGCACACCTGGTCCTGTCTAGACTCCAGCGTGGTAGACCCCCTCTCAGGAGTCCCGAGAGGCACCAAGTCCTGTCTGGTCCCTGGTGTGGACTCCGACCCAGCAGCCGGGATGGCGACCGGTCCGGGACTGGGCACCAGTGGAGTGAACGAAAGAGGTGAGAATGATTCACCAGGAACCATTAGTTACAACATTCAACTAATAATGATTCACCAGGAACCGTTGGTTTCAACATTCAACTAATAATGATTCACCAGGAACCATTAGTTTCAACATTCAACTAATAATGATTCACCAGGAACCATTAGTTACAATACTCAACTAATAATGATTCACCAGGAACCATTAGTTTCAACATTCAACTAATAATGATTCACCAGGAACCATTAGTTTCAACATTCAACTAATAATGATTCACCAGGAACCATTAGTTTCAACATTCAACTAATAATGATTCACCAGGAACCATTAGTTACAATACTCAACTAATAATGATTCACCAGGAACCGCTAGTTACAACATTCAACTAATAATGATTCACCAGGAACCATTAGTTACAATACTCAACTAATAATGATTCACCAGGAACCATTAGTTACAATACTCAACTAATAATGATTCACCAGGAACCATTAGTTACAATACTCAACTAATAATGATTCACCAGGAACCATTAGTTACAATACTCAACTAATAATGATTCACCAGGAACCATTAGTTACAATACTCAACTAATAATGATTCACCAGGAACCGTTAGTTACAACATTCAACTAATGTGTGGGAGTTTTTAAAGATGTGTATTAGCATAAAAAATATATGTTTACTTGTTTTAAAGCCTATCATATAGTAATTATAGTAAATATAGTTGTGCTACTCCAAACAGACAAATGACTACAGCTACAGAAGTCCTTTTCAATGCCGTGGGAATCTGGTGTTTCTGGGAGTAAAGTGCAACATCCTTCACTCGCTCTTTGACATAACTTGTTTACTGTAATGCTAAGGGTCTTCATGAAGGGTCTTCATGATTCATCTTTAAAACATTGGCTGCGGTCCAAACACTTAAAAGACACACCCTCGTCCACTTACCCTCGCCTTATGCCCTTGGGGAATCCCCGTCGCCATCTTGGCAGGCGGTCCAAATGATTAGCCAAACAAGGGAAGTTCGCAACGTAAGTCCCTCAGACCTCACTTTTAGTCGAGTTTGCGAGTGTACAATTATGTTCACTCGGGGCCTGAAACGCCCCATAATTCAATTTGCGATGATTGTACATCCGCTAAGAAATGTCTGCCGAAACTTAAAACCTCAACTCCAATATGGAGAAGTCAACATACAATTGTAAGTAAAAACGAATGTAAATAAGTTAGAAATTGTGCTACTTTTTTATTTTTATTTAACTAGGCAAGTCAGTTAAGAACAAGTTCCTGTTTACAACGACGGCCTACTGGGGAACAGTGGGTTAACTGCCTTGTTCAGGGGCAGAACAAAATATGATTTACCTTGTCAGCTTGGGGATTCGATCCAACAACCTTTCGGTTACTGGCCCAACACCCTAACCACACACACACACTTTCACACACACCTATCCTGTTATCTCTCCTTTACCCCTACCTACAGTATACTACTGTTACTGTCTGTTATCTCTCCTTTACCTACAGTATACTACTGTTACTGTCTGTTATCTCTCCTTTACCTACAGTATACTACTGTTACTGTCTGTTATCTCTCCTTTACCTACAGTATACTACTGTTACTGTCTGTTATCTCTCCTTTACCCCTACCTACAGTATACTACTGTTACTGTCTGTTATCTCTCCTTTACCTACAGTATACTACTGTTACTGTCTATTATCTCTCCTTTACCTACAGTATACTACTGTTACTGTCTATTATCTCTCCTTTACCTACAGTATACTACTGTTACTGTCTATTATCTCTCCTTTACCTACGGTATACTACTGTTACTGTCTATTATCTCTCCTTTACCTACAGTATACTACTGTTACTGTCTATTATCTCTCCTTTACCTACAGTATACTACTGTTACTGTCTATTATCTCTCCTTTACCTACAGTATACTACTGTTACTGTCTATTATCTCTGCTTTACCTACAGTATACTACTGTTACTGTCTATTATCTCTCCTTTACCCCTACCTACAGTATACTACTGTTACTGTCTGTTATCTCTCCTTTACCTACAGTATACTACTGTTACTGTCTATTATCTCTCCTTTACCTACAGTATACTACTGTTACTGTATATTATCTCTCCTTTACCCCTACCTACAGTATACTACTGTTACTGTCTATTATCTCTCCTTTACCTACAGTATACTACTGTTACTGTCTATTATCTCTCCTTTACCTACAGTATACTACTGTTACTGTCTATTATCTCTCCTTTACCCCTACCTACAGTATACTACTGTTACTGTCTGTTATCTCTCCTTTACCTACAGTATACTACTGTTACTGTCTATTATCTCTCCTTTACCCCTACCTACAGTATACTACTGTTACTGTCTATTATCTCTCCTTTACCCCTACCTACAGTATACTACTGTTACTGTCTATTATCTCTCCTTTACCCCTACCTACAGTATACTACTGTTACTGTCTATTATCTCTCCTTTACCTACAGTATACTACTGTTACTGTCTATTATCTCTCCTTTACCCCTACCTACAGTAAGGCAATGGAGAAGTAAAAAAACATAACCCTCACAGTGCAACCTGCGTTGTCCAGGTGAGAGTAGGCCCTCTGCAGAAGGTAGATAGATCTCATTCAGATATATGATAAACGCTTGGAGTTAAGGATTACAGCAGTGGTGTAGAGATAATAGACGGGGTGCCGTGCCGTCGGCAACATAGATCTGGAACTGTTGGGGCGCTAGGACCTAGTTTAACAATTATGCATCCATCCGTGAGTAACTCTGGTCCGTCAGCACTCATCCACTCAGGACCTATTTATTCATACAGGTCTGTATATACATACTCATGTACAGTTGTTATATTATATCACATGCAATATTGTAAGTAATTATTGGACGTAGGCATTCACTCAGGAATGCATATTAGTATCCTGCCAGTTGCACCTTTTCTCATTGCTTTTAGTATATCGAATGTGCAATAAGTGCAGTTGTCTGTAATTAAACCCTGCACACTAAGGACTGTATTTTAAGGGAATTACTATTATTACCCCAAATGATATCATACACACATTTAGCTATTAAAGTATCTCTTCCTGTCATTTACCTGTACAGTTTGTGTAAACATACAAGTATTCACTTATCTGTAAATATAACTGTATACCTAACTGTACAGCTAATTTAACCATGCAAAATTTTCACTTACCTGTTAATTTACCCAGTCTGTCTGTTAAGTAAACTATTATTACCCTCGCTCATATCATACGCATTTTTAGCTACTGAAGTATTTCTCTGCCATCGACCTGTATAGTATAGTTAACCATCCAACATCCACCAATGTATAGTGTACATATTCAGCCAACCACTCATACTATGCAATGTCCTTTTATAGCTTTTTTTTTGCACTCCAGATATCTTGTATTTCTATACTTTTTCATACTGCCGCTCTATGTATCATGTACCGTGTATCTGTCTTTTGTGTACTTTTCGTTGTGGCATTTTGCACCTGCCCTGTGTTTTGTTGTAGCTGCTTGACAATGAAATTTCCCCCCCGGGGGAGCAATAAAGTACCTATCTATCTATCTATCTATCTATCTAGTCTATGGCGATACGGATATCACTTATTATTGATTTCTACACAGCGCATTGATGGAATGGCATGCTTTGAGCACTACTGGAAAGTGCTTTTTTAGTCCTCACTCACCTCAGACCCCTGGTGTGTTCATCAATGGACCCCCTGCAGTTCGCATACCAGCGCAACATCGGGGTGGATGATGCATCTACCTTCTGCAGAGGGCCTACTCTCACCTGGACAACGCAGGTTGCACTGTGAGGGTTATGATTTTTGACTTCTCCAGTGCCTTCAACACCATTCAGCCCCTGCTACTGGGTGAGAAGATGAAGAGGATGAAAGTGGAAGCACCCTTAGTCTCCTGGGTTACGGACTACCTGACAGGTAGGCCACAATTTGTGTGGCTACACTCTATCTATCTAAACTTTTACATTGATTTATCCTGCCTGTCATTCAGTTGGTAACATACATGTTTGTCTTCTTCTAACGCCTCAAGGGGAAAGTAGCCTACCCAATACTGTAACTGAATATATGAATATATGTGAATGAGATGGCCTGTACCTGTGTAACCTCCCATAGGAGTGGTAGTGACTGGTTCTAGTTATAGTAATGGTAGTATATATGTGAATGAGATGGCCTGTACCTGTGTAACCTCCCATAGGAGTTGTAGTGACTGGTTCTAGTTATAGTAATGGTAGTATATATGTGAATGAGATGGCCTGTACCTGTGTAACCTCCCATAGGAGTGGTAGTGACTGGTTCTAGTTATAGTAATGGTAGTATATATGTGAATGAGATGGCCTGTACCTGTGTAACCTCCCATAGGAGTGGTAGTGACTGGTTCTAGTTATAGTAATGGTAGTATATATGTGAATGAGATGGCCTGTACCTGTGTAACCTCCCATAGGAGTGGTAGTGACTGGTTCTAGTTATAGTAATGGTAGTATATATGTGAATGAGATGGCCTGTACCTGTGTAACCTCCCATAGGAGTGGTAGTGACTGGTTCTAGTTCTAGTAATGGTAGTATATATGATAACCACTCAGCACCATACCACAACATACCAGTTGTCTCTCCTATTTACACTGTCTGTCTTGTCTGTCTGTATGCCTCCACATCTGGCCATCATATATATTTTTTAATGTAACCTTTATTTAACTAGGCAAGTCAGTTAAGAACAAATTCTTATTTACAATTATGTCAACCTCATACAACCTTATCATACACACAACTTTCCAACAATTATATTTGAAAACCCAGCATGTCACATTGTAAGGTCAATAGTTAGCATTAGCAACCTTGTGATGATGCCTGGCTAGCTAGCAGTTATGCAGGACTACCTTGTTTAATGTTTTACAACGATTATTTAACAACCCTAAATGTCACATTTTGAGGTCAGGTCTGGCAGATAACGAGACATTCAAGTCATTCATAACATTAATTTATCCTGTTCTTACACAGTAAACACACTGTAGTATTATCCTTACCGTTGTAGAAAATAAGTTGGACTGACAGCGACACCTCCTGGCTGTAGATGTTGAGGGTGTAATGTATCGTACACGACACTAAGTGGCAGTGTCGCACATTCAACGTCTGCTCGTTTCCTGTCTTCGCTCCTGATTCGATGGTTCATGTTTCCTTATGTTTGGTTTACGTCTTTCTCTTCCGGTTGTCGTCTCGAACGTGTGACAGGTAACGAATTTCACTCCTGAGTCTAACATGTCATCTGTATCAATCCTCCTGTGTTTTAGATTCATTTAAAACATTAATGTGTGTTTGTAGCGCAAAATATCACGGACCACACAGGCATCTTTATATTTGCTAAATGTTTTCCGTCTTGGATGATTAAAACTACATAGCTAGGTCGTTTCTACCCACGACGCAAACTAAACTTCCTAGGAAAACGAACGCTTTCCACCAATCTGTTTTAGATAATACTGGCGTTCAGCACATACACGGCGAAAATGTCAATGTCCTCTTGTAACTTAAGTTGGTGTAACAAACAGGAGTTCCAGCGTGGGTTTTGGTCAGTTCTGAAATAAAACACATTTCTGTTCTCTTCCGTCAACAGATCCACAGAACATAAATGGCCAAGTCAAAGAATCACACCACCCACAACCAGTGTGAGTAGAAATGAATGGTTAGAAAGTCAGCTAGCGAGATACTAGTGATGGTGCCTAGTTAATTAGGTAGTTGGCAATGCAGGAGTAGCAGCCTACCCTTTATAGTTTATCCATGTTTTCAGAACAAGTTGTTGAGAGTTCTGCAGGAGTAGCCTGAATCCTGTTTTGTTGACACGTTTTTTTCTCGTCTGTCCACAGCCCGTAAGGCCCACAGGAATGGGATCAAGAAGCCCAGACCAGACCGTTACGAGTCCATGAAAGGGGTATTTATTGATCTGCTGGCCTATCAACCGTTATGATTTGTATGCAGTTTGTAAAGTTGCCATGTTAGAGCAAGGGCATTGTCATGCACACCTGGGTGTTTATGTACATCAGATGTGGTTGCCTTGCCTCAATATATAAATGTATAAAAATAAAGGGGCCCTAATTCTGACGTGGGCATCCTGTGAGGTTGCTCTTGCATGGCTCTGTCCTTGTGGCATATGGAGTGTAGCACTTTGGTGCTGTATCGTACAGTCCCATTCCACGGCATCAGAGAGCAAGCTTTGTCCCCAGCCCTCGGGCTGTTGAGGACGGTGTTTTCTATATTCCTACATCTTCCCAGAACCGGATAGCCCAATTAGATTGGGCTATCCAGTGTTTCCGCTCCAGTCAATTAGATTTGGCTATCCAGTGTTTCCGCTCCAGTCAAATAGATTGGGCTATCCAGTGTTTCTGCTCCAGTCAATTAGATTGGGCTATCCAGTGTTTCCGCTCCAGTCAAATAGATTGGGCTATCCAGTGTTTCTGCTCCAGTCAATTAGATTGGGCTATCCAGTGTTTCCGCTCCAGTCAATTAGATTGGGCTATCCAGTGTTTCCGCTCCAGTCAAATAGATTGGGCTATCCAGTGTTTCTGCTCCAGTCAATTAGATTGGGCTATCCAGTGTTTCCGCTCCAGTCAATTAGATTGGGCTATCCAGTGTTTCCGCTCCAGTCAAATAGATTGGGCTATCCAGTGTTTCTGCTCCAGTCAATTAGATTGGGCTATCCAGTGTTTCCGCTCCAGTCAATTAGATTGGGCTATCCAGTGTTTCCGCTCCAGTCAATTAGATTAGGCTATCCAGTGTTTCCGCTCCAGTCAATTAGATTGGGCTATCCAGTGTTTCCGCTCCAGTCATTTGAGCAACTTCACTGCGCCACGGCAGAACTAATACTTTGAAGGCGCTAAAACGGTCCCATTTACTTTTGCTCTGCAAACAAAATGAGTAATGAATAGAAATATCTGACAACCCCATAGTAGAATAGTTGATCTATTTACCTTGTTGTATGCCAGAGAATTATACCTTAAAGCACATTCAAGTTTTAAAAAAGCAGTCTATGCAGAATAATTCTTGCAGTCGCAGGGAAAGTGGCAGTTTTAATGGCCTTTGTTAAAAAAGGGGCGATCCTAGCTTTCCATTCCTACTTTATTAATTTCTCAACTCCTAAATATGTGTAAACTGCGCCAGTGAGGGCGAGGGGTTGTGACATGAAGTGGTTTCTGTGAGAAATGCAGGCAGGGGGCAGATTACACTAACAGGTGGGCCTACCTTATATTAGATACTTATTCACTTTCTTTACGTTTTTTGGGACATAAAATTAATCAATAGGATGCTAACTAGTTCCAACAATTCCATCATTATCCCAATAGAGAAAATGCAGATGGGTATCCCCATGCTTGAGCCTACTTCTGTATATCCACTATGCTGCATCAGCATGGCTACAGGTGATAATGCTGCATCAGCATGGCTACAGGTGATAATGCTGCATCAGCATGGCTACAGGTGATAATGCTGCATCAGCATGGCTACAGGTGATAATGCTGCATCAGCATGGCTACAGGTGATAATGCTGCATCAGCATGGCTACAGGTGATAATGCTGCATCAGCATGGCTACAGGTGATAATGCTGCATCAGCATGGCTACAGGTGATAATGCTGCATCAGCATGGCTACAGGTGATAATGCTGCATCAGCATGGCTACAGGTGATAATGCTGCATCAGCATGGCTACAGGTGATAATGCTGCATCAGCATGGCTACAGGTGATAATGTTGCATCAGCATGGCTACAGGTGATAATGCTGCATCAGCATGGCTACAGGTGATAATGCTGCATCAGCATGGCTACAGGTGCTCATGCTGCATCAGCATGGCTACAGGTGTCCTACATAAAAAATTATCTAGGGGGTGACCATGGACCCCCAAAACAACACTGAGCACACAATATCCCATTATTATACTAAAGTATTCTGTTTTTGAGATGACTCGTATGAACATCATATCGAGTTTACAATAATTAAAAAAAAGTTTGTCTGGGTTATGTGGAACATGGATAATATGCTGGTCTGACTGGATACTGTGGCATGTAAACATCTTATCCCATTTACTGTGTGGTCTGTGCAGGCACAGTTCTTTAATCATGGGTGTTGTGGTTCTGATTGCCATATTATAATTTCTGACATTTGGTAGGCCATTTGTTTGTCAACTATAGTTTGATACAGAAGCTTCTCTTTTGTCATAACTTGTTGCCCCAGAAGACTAAATGAAGTATTGCTCACCAGAATGTAATAATCTAGTTAATGCTGGTAAAGTTGTCTTTCATTCAGGGACCGAGGAGAAAACGCAAACAGTGAAAAGATAGGTTCTGTGCAAAATGTCAACAGTTTGACTGGTTTTAAGGAAATCATAAGCTGAGAAAATGAAGGAAAGAAAAGTTTGATAAGACATCAGTTGGTCTTTGGTGCGTTTGTTTTGTGGTTGAAGTACTGCCTGCTTGCATAAGTGCCAACGATAATACAAATCTGTAATTTTTTCTCGAGATGCTGACAAAGAAATCATATTTCTCCACTTCTGTTCCAAACACAAAATTAACATTTATTGTATAAAGAAATGCATAATTCTGCAGGAATTACATGGTTGATGCTGGTTGGACGTACTGCCAAAATAAGTTGGAGGCAGTTTATGGTAGAGAAATGAACATTCTTGTGGACATTCCTGCAGTAAGCATGCCCATTGCACACTTCAACTTGGGAGACATCTGTGGCATTATGTGTGACAAAACTGCACATTTTAGTGGCCTTTTATTGTCCCCAGCACAAGGTGCACCTGTGTAATGATCATGCTGTTTAATCAGCTTCATGATATGCCACACCTGTCAGGTGGATGGATTATCTTGGCAAAGGAGAAATACTCACTAATAGGGATGTAAACTAATTTTTGTGCACAATTTGAGAAATACATTTTTTGTAAAATACATGTTTGGAACATTTCTGGGATTTTTTTATTTCAGCTCTTGAAACATGGACCAAAACTACTTGTTGCATTTACTTTTTGTTCTGTGCATATGCTACTTATGAGCGGTTATAGGCCTACAGTCAGGGTCCATATTTCAATTACTATTCCATTTAACCCATATGAACTTAAATTAGGAATATTCTGTATATTCAGGGATACTTATGAGTGGGATGTCAGGTGCATTTAAATAGCTTACCCAAAATAATACTTTAAGTGAGATATGAGCTACTATCCCGAATACTGAGCGCATGTGAACGTTGTCACTGAGGCTATCTGTATTACTGGTCTATATCAGCCAATAGGCTAGACATATTACTGGGCTATATCAGCCAATAGGCTAGACATATTACTGGGCTATATCAGCCAATAGGCTAGACATATTACTGTGCTATATCAGCCAATAGGCTAGACATATTACTGGGCATAGGCTTACTTCCTGTAGCATGCATGATTAACACAGTTCATTGTTTAACATATACTATATATATATATATATATATTCTACTCTGGGTCAGAGTGGTTAACTGGAAAATAGCCTACCTACCTTAGGAGTGGGATGATTTTCAAACTGAGAAATATATGGATGATTCATATTTATTTCCAGGCATTGTTGTGAACTATAGCCTAATCATATTTAGGAAGTACATTTCCTTGGCCCCTCTTGCCCATGCATATAGCCTACTCTATTTAATTTGAACCATACATGCACCTGATCTCGCATGCCTGAGAGCTAAGGCTACTACAGAGCTGGAGGCAGCAAGCATGATGACACTTCCACTTTCTGTTGAGCTACGTTTACATATAGGATATAACCTACCCTTTTAGGAGGACCATTAGGATACAACCTACCCTTTTAGGAGGACCATTAGGACACAACCTACCCTTTTAGGAGGACCATTAGGACACAACCTACCCCTTTAGGAGGACCATTAGGACACAATCTACCCTTTTAGGAGGACCATTAGGATACAACCTACCCTTTTAGGAGGACCATTAGGACACAACCTACCCCTTTAGGAGGACCATTAGGATATAACCTACCCTTTTAAGAGGACCATTAGGATATAACCTACCCTTTTAAGAGGACCATTAGGACACAACCTACCCCTTTAGGAGGACCATTAGGACACAACCTACCCTTTTAAGAGGACCATTAGGACACAACCTACCCCTTTAGGAGGACCATTAGGACATAACCTCTACTGGGAGGCTTGAGTGCTGTGTTCAAGATTTTGAATTGTGGGATGATTGGATACCAGGTCCGATGCCTCAGTTTGTCAAGGAAAAGTGGATTAACTGCCTTGTTCAGGGGCAGAACAACTTTTTTTTTTCCTTATCAGCTCGGGGATTCGATCCAGCATCCTTTTGGTTACGAGCCCAACACTCTAACCACTCGGCTACCCCACACGTAATCTAGATTGAATTGTTTGGTCATACAGCTCCAAACTCATTCACATTATGACTCTTTAGGTTCCCAAGGGCTCCCAAGTGGCGCTGTGGTCTTAAGACACTGCATCTCAGTGCTTAGAGGCGTCACTACAGACAACCTGGTTGGAATCCAGACTGTATCACAACCGGCTGTGATTGGGAGTCCCATAGGTTGGCGCACAATTGGCCGAGTTTGGCCGGTATAGGCCGTCATTGTAAATAAAAATGTATTCTTAACTGACTTGCCTAGTTAAATTAAAATGATTACCTGTTTCTTTTAAATTAATGGATGGATGAAATATTACATCTGCTGGTGGTTTGGACAAGATGTTTAGTGAAGGATGAGAGGAGTATTGAACTCTATCAACCAGCACGGGATGCTGGTCACATGTTTACATCCTGCGCACTGTACCAATCCTTACATCCTGAGGATGCACCTCCTGCGCACTGTACCAATCCTTACATCCTGAGGATTCTCCTCCTGTGCACTGTACCAATCCTTACATCCTGAGGATGCACCTCCTGCGCACTGTACCAATCCTTACATGCTGAGGGTGATCCTCCTGCACTGTACCAATCCTTACATCCTGAGGATTCTCCTCCTGCGTACTGTACCAATCCTTACATGCTGAGGATGCTCCTCCTGCACACTGTACCAATCCTTACATCCTTAGGATGCTCCTCCTGCACACTGTACCAATCCTTACATCCTGAGGATTCTCCTCCTGCACACTGTACCAATCCTTACATGCTGTGGATGCTCCTCCTGCACACTGTACCAATCCTTACATCCTGAGGATTCTCCTCCTGCACACTGTACCAATCCTTACATCCTGAGGATTCTCCTCCTGCACACTGTACCAATCCTTACATCCTGAGGATGCTCCTCCTGCACACTGTACCAATCCTTACATCCTGTTTTCTTGCCCTTCAGATTTATACCTTATTGAACTGACTTTCAGTCTTGTTTGTATATAAACGTTTTCTGCAACTTACTCAGTGTCTCCTTGCTCTCTCTCTCTCCAGGTCGACCCTAAGTTCATGAAGAACATGCGTTTCGCCAAGAAGCACAACCAGAAGGGCCAGAAGACCGCCAACGCAGCCGCCAAGAAGATCGCTGACGCAGCACCTGCAGCCCCTTAGACTGGGTGGCTACTCTGTCTCCATGTTCCATTGACTACCATCACAATAAAGCTATGCTTTGTTAAAAACAATTTGATGTTTACAATGTAATTTAATTTACTGATATATCCCTTAAGTTAATTTTATAGGCCCTAAAATAGGCACTTGCGGTATGGTTGGAAATAGCCCAATGTCCTGGCTCCTACCTCACCATGGCTGTCATTTCCAACAACACTATGGCATATTTTAGATTGTGTAGCTCTGGTCATCTCCATGTACAATGTCACATTGGCACCAGTCTTTAAAGGGGCAATCTGTGGTACATACAGTGGGGAGAACAAGCATTTGATACACTGCCGATTTTGCAGGTTTTCCTACTTACAAAGCATGTAGAGGTCTGTAATTTTTATCATAGGTCCACTTCAACTGTGAGAGACGGAATCTAAAACAAAAATCCAGAAAAACACATGATTTTTAAATAATTAATTTGCATTTTATTGCATGCCATAAGTATTTGATCACCTACCAACCAGTAAGAATTCCGGCTTTCACATTACCTGTGTTAACTGCACCTGTTTGAACTCGTTACCTGTATAAAAGACACCTGTCCACACATTCAATCAAACAGACTCCAACCTCTCCACAATGGCCAAGACCAGAGAGCTGTGTAAGGACATCAGGGATAAAATTGTAGACCTGCACAAGGCTGGGATGGGCTACAGGACAATAGGCAAGCAGCTTGGTGAGAAGGCAACAACTGTTGGCGCAATTATTAGAAAATGGAAGAAGTTCAAGATGACGGTCAATCTCCCTCAGTCTGGGGCACCATGCAAGATCTCACCTCGTGGGGCATCAATGATCATGAGGAAGGTGAGGGATCATCCCAGAACTACACGGCAGGACATGGTCAATGACCTGAAGAGAGCTGGGACCACAGTCTCAAAGAAAACCATTAGTAACAGTGCTGCAGTGTGTGCAAACCTGGTCAAGAACTACAGGAAATGTATGATCTCCGTCATTGCAAACAAAGGTTTCTGTACCAAATATTAAGTTCTGCTTTTCTGATGTATCAAATACTTATGTCATGCATTAAAATGCAAATGAATTACTTAAAAATCATACAATGTGATTTCTCTGGATTTTTGTTTTAGATTTTACAGACTTCTACATGCTTTGTAAGTGGGAAAACCTGCAAAATCGGCAGTGTATCAAATACTTGTTCTCCCCACTGTATGTACATTATTTGGACTTAAAATTCATGCTATATAGCCAATGATAAAATTAATATAACTCATGTTATGCCGCATGAGCGTAGTTCAATTGTTGGTCATGGGGCTAGAAGCTAGCTAGGAGGGCCATGGGATAGACGCTAGATAGGGGGTTCATGGGGCTAGGAGGGCCATGGGGATAGACGCTAGCTACAGGGGATCATGGGGCTAGAAGCTAGCTAGGAGGGTCATGGGGATAGACGCTAGATAGGGGGGTCATGGGGCTAGAAGCTAGATAGGAGGGTCATGGGGCTAGAAGCTAGATAGGGGGGTCATGGGGCTAGAAGCTAGATAGGGGGGTCATGGGGCTAGAAGCTAGATAGGAGGGTCATGGGGCTAGAAGCTAGATAGGAGGGTCATGGGGCTAGAAGCTAGATAGGGGGGTCATGGGGCTAGAAGCTAGATAGGGGGGTCATGGGGCTAGAAGCTAGATAGGAGGGTCATGGGGCTAGAAGCTAGATAGGAGGGTCATGGGGCTAGAAGCTAGATAGGGGGGTCATGGGGCTAGAAGCTAGATAGGGGGGTCATGGGGCTAGAAGCTAGATAGGGGGGGTCATGGGGCTAGAAGCTAGATAGGGGGGTCATGGGGCTAGAAGGGCCATCGGGATAAACGCTAGCTAGAGGGGATCATGGGGCTAGAAGCTAGCTAGGAGGGCCAATGGGTGTAATTTGTGGTCAGCAGTCCTACAATCTGTTTTATCCTACCATCATAGTTTCCATCATTGTTATTCCATTCCTCATCAGCTCCTCTACGTTGTCTGCAGTCCCCTCTCATGCAGACTCTATCCCTCACCAGCTCCTATACGTTGTCTGCAGTCCCCTCTCATGCAGACTCTATCCCTCACCAGCTCCTATACGTTGTCTGCAGTCCCCTCTCATGCAGACTCTATCCCTCACCAGCTCCTATACGTTGTCTTCAGTCCCCTCTCATGCAGACTCTATCCCTCACCAGCTCCTATACGTTGTCTTCAGTCCCGTCTCATGCAGACTCTATCCCTCACCAGCTCCTATACGTTGTCTTCAGTCCCGTCTCATGCAGACTCTATCCCTCACCAGCTCCTATACGTTGTCTTCAGTCCCGTCTCATGCAGACTCTATCCCTCACCAGCTCCTATACGTTGTCTTCAGTCCCCTCTCCTGTCTAAGTCTAAACCCTGTCTAAGCCAGGGGAGATATGAGCTACTAAGCCAGGGGGGTGGAAATGTATACAAAAACCAAAACAGAAATACCTTATTAGTATTCAGATGTTTCTACAACTTGATTGTGGTGAATTCAATTGATTGGACATGATTTCGAAAAGCACACACCTGTCTATATAAGGTCCCACAGTTGACGGTGCATGTCAGGGTAAAAACCAAGCTATGAGGCCGAAGGAATTTTCCGTTGATCTCCGAGATAGTACTGTGTCGAAGCACAGATCTGGGGAGCGGTACCAAAACATTTCTGCAGCATTGAAGGTTCCCAAGAACCCAGTGGCTGCCATCATTCTTACATGGAAGAAGTTTGAAACCACTAAGACTCTTCCTAGAGCTGGCCACCCGGCCCCCCCCCCCCCTATCCACATCGACGGGACCGCAGTGGAGAAGGTGAAAAGCTTCAAGTACCTCGGCGTACACATCACTGACAAACTGAAATGGTCCACCCACACAGACAGTGTGGTGAAGAAGGCGCAACAGAGTCTCTCCAACCTCTGGAGGCTAAAGAAATTTGACTTGGCACCTAAAACCCTCAAACTTTTACAGATGCACAATTGAGAGCATCCTATGAGGCTGTATCACCGCCTGGTACGCCAACTGCACCGCCCGCAACCGCAGGGCTGTCCAGAGGGTGGTGTGGTCTGCCCAACGCATCACCAGGGGGACACTGCCCTCCGGGACACCCACAGCACCCGATGTCACAGGAAGGCCAAAAAAATCATCAAGGACATCAACCACCTGCGCCACGGCCTGTTCACCCTGCTATCATCCAGAAGGCGAGGTCAGTACAGGCGCATCAAAGCTGGGACCGAGACACAGAAGTTGTTTTTCAATCTCAAGGCCATCAGACTTAAATAGCCATTATTAGCACAGAGGCTGCTGCCCAATATACATAGACTTGAAATCACTGGTCACTTTAATAATGTTTACATATTTTGCAATACTCATCTCGTGTATACTGTATTCTATTCTACATCTCCCACATTGCTCGTCCAAATATTTATATATTAGCTAGGAACACTAGCATTTTGCTAGTAACATCTGCTAAATGTGACCAATCAAATTTGATTTGATGACAGCCCACTTGGAGTTTTCTAAAAGGCACCTAAAGAACGCTCAGATCATGAGAAACAAGATTCTCTGAAACCAAGATTGAACTCTTTGGCCTTAATGCCAAGCGTCACGTCTGGAGGAAACCAGGCACCGCTCATCACCTGGCAATACCATCCCTACGGTGAAGCGTGGTGGCAGCATCATGCTGTGGGGATGTTTTTCAGCGGCAGGGACTCAGTCTAGTGAGGATCGAGGGAAAGATGAACGGATCAAAGTACAGAGAGATCCTTCATGAAAACCTGCTCCGGATCTCAGATTGGGGGCGAAGGTTGACCTTACAACAGGACAACGACTGTAAACACACAGCCAAAACAACGCAGGAGTGGCTTCGGGACAAGTCTCTGAATGTCCTTGAGTGGCCCAGCCAGAGCCCTGACTTGAACCCGATCTAACATATCTGGAGAGACCTGAAAATAGCTGTGCAGTGACGCTCCCCATCCAACTTGACAGAGCTTCAGAGGATCTGCAGAGAAGAACGGGAGAAACTCCCCAAATACAGGTGTGCCAAGCTTGTACCGTCATACTCAGGACTCGAGGCTGTAATCACTGCCAAAGATGTAATATTTCATTGTTTTTTTTTTATAAACATTTGCTAAAAATTCTAAACCAGGTTTTGCTTTGTCATTATGGGGTATTGTGTGTAGATTGATGAGGGGAAAAAACGATTTAATAAATTTTAGAATAAGGCTGTAACGTAACAAAATGTTGAAAAAGTGAAGGGGTCTGAATACTTTCCGATTGGGGCTCCCGAGTGGCGCAGCGGTCTAAGGCACTGCATCTCAGTGCTAGAGGCGTCACTACAGAACCTGTTTCGATTCCAGGCTGTATCACAACCGGCCATGATTGGGAGTCTCATAGGGCAGCGCACAATTGGCCCATCGTCGTTAGGGTTTGGCCGGGTTAGGCCGTCATTGTAAAGAAGAATCCGTTAACTGACTTGCCTAGTTAAATAAAGGTGTGTATATAAATAAAAAAGTGATTGAACCAGAGGGAACTAATTTCTGCACAATAATGGTTGTACCCTGTTTTGTGTTGCTGCCATGTTGTGTTGTTTTCATGTTGTGTTGCTGCCATACTTAGGTCTCTTTATGTAGTGTTGTCTCTACCAGCCCCCGTCCCCGCAGGTCTTTTGCCTATTGGTAGGCCGTCATTGTAAATAAAAATGTGTTCTTAACTGACTTGCCTAGTTAAATAAAAAATATTATAAAATAGCTGATCGAACCAGACGGAACTCAGCGTTCCATTGGAAACGAATGTACTTCTGGTGGAACCAAAACCCAAACAGTGCGGGTCCAAACACACCCTATCCCCTCAGCCATCAAATAAAGTGGACACTTCGGATTACGTTTCATGACGTCTGACGAGTGTACACTTGCAGGGCAAGGGGTGAGGGAGGAAGGAATTAATTTTCAATGGACCACCCTTGCACAGAAATTCGTCACTCGTTCATATGCTTTATCTGCGCTACAGTCAATTATGATGGCTTGTCTACTTATATTAACTATATCATTATTAATATACGCCTACTGTATGATAGCAAATTAATTAGCTGGAACTTCTGAAGGAACATTTTTTATTTCTTCATTTTCCAAAAGTTACTTTTACGAGACGTGTTTGTGCCGCCATGTGCATTAGTAGCATAATATCTAACTTATTTACATTAGTTTTATCTTACACTTGTATGTTGACTTCTCCATATTGGAGTTGAGGTTTTAAGTTTCGGCGGACTTTTCTTAGCGGATGTACAATCATCGCGAAATGAATTATGGGGCCTTTCAGGCCCCGAGTGAACATAATTGTACACTCGCAAACTCGACTAAAAGTGAGGTCTGAGGGACTTGCGTTGTGAACTGTTTGGCTAATCATGTGGAGCGCCTTATTCCTCAAGGACATAAAGTGAGGGAAAGAGGACGAGGGCGTGTCTTTATGAGTTGGCTCGATATGGGGTTGTAATCTCTAATGCAACATTTCTACTTCCGCTTCCGCTCAGCCTTTCCCTCTGATTGCATCAGTTCCTCTGAGTTGGTAGCCGGGGAAAGAAAGACTTGTGAGTTTACTTGATTGGGATTTTCAATATTGTTATGTTGAACTGTTGTACAATTAAACTACACTGACTTAACGTTGTTGCAATATGCGTCCATATGAATGCTAATTTGCGGCTATAGTGCCACGGAGTTGTCTAAAGTACAAAGCAAGCTAGCCGGCTAAGCTAACCAGCCCACTTGCATGTGCACAGCAAGGATACGTCATTGCTAGTATGCATTGATTATTATTTTAAAAATTATATTAAACCTTTATTTAACTAGGCAAGTCAGTTAAAAACAACTTCTTATTTACAATGACGGCCTACCTACAGGGTCAGCCCCTGTAGGTAGTGCCTTGCTCAAGGAAACATCGACAGGTTTTTCACCTTGTCTGCTCGGGTATTCGAACCAGCGACCTTTCAGTTACTGGCCCAACGCTCTAACCGCTAGGCTATCCAACATCGATACTAGCCAGATATAAACCCAGCTAACTGAATTAGCTAACATGGTATTAAACCAACTAACGTTACTGAAAGGACAATTGCTGAAAGGACAATAGTTACCTTGCGTTTTGTTTGTTGTGAATTCATAGAATGTTGAACTGTTGTCTAACATCATTGGTGGTTGAATACAGAAAGTGTAACTGAGTTTGTTTTCCACCCCACAAACCCACACTGAGGTTTGTGTTTGTCAATCCATTCACTTTCCCTCCAATGGTCAACTAACTATGATGTGTATCTATCACTCAGTTATCATGGTGGAGCCGGTTCCTGAGTCCATCCACTTCCCTTCTGAGGAGGAGAGGATCCTGCAGCTGTGGAAGGAGAAGGACTGCTTCCAGGAGTGTCTCAAACAGTCCAAGAACAGGCCCAAGTAAGTACAAGGACCATGCCATCTGGGCCGTGTGCGTGAAGCAGTGTGTGTTGATCTGGGTGTGGGCGGTAACCCGGCTAAGACAATGCCATGGCAGCCAGTGTGTGTGTGTCAGTCGAGTCATTCCTGACTGTCAAACAATTTCCACATCGAAGGAGAATTATTGTAGACATAATTCCTCTACCCATCGTTTAGTCAAATATTAAGCTTATTCACGTAAAGTCTGTCTATAGTTGAACTTGCATAAAAAACTATGAATCCGTTGTTTCTGAATGATGTGAACTCTTCTGCAGGTACACGTTCTATGACGGGCCTCCGTTCGCCACGGGTCTCCCCCACTACGGGCACATCCTGGCAGGGACCATCAAAGATATCGTGACCCGCTTCGCCCACCAGAGCGGCTTCCATGTCGACCGCCGGTTCGGCTGGGACTGTCACGGTCTGCCTGTGGTAAGAATGTCTTTGGGATACTGTACTTGTAGCTAGGGCTGTGACGGTTATAGACTTGTCATGAAAATAAAATAACCATCAAAACTGTTGAAATGGGCCTACATTCATTTTAGTATATATATATATATATTATCTTTATTTTCATGTAGATCAACTTGATTAGCGGGAGTGTTTACTAATGATTACAAGCAACAAAAACATGTAATTTAGTCTGTCTGTATAACATTCTACAGCTCCTCCTCTTTCTAACTGTCTTGACGCTGGAGCAGCTGATCCTAGATGCACAGGCTGTAGAGACCTACAGGCTATGTCACCTAGTCTTTTATGTGGACCTTCTTTTATTCACATTTTCATTGCTTGTTAGTAAATAAATGAATCAGTCTTCTTTTAAACCAGGTTGGATGTGTCTTGACTATTCATTAATTAATCAACAGGTTGTTCTGGCTCTGAAGCCTATGATGCACAAATGTTGTGTCAAATGGACAATGAGCCAATCCTCTCCAACCTGGCATGGTATAATTTGATACAGAATCTTTTTTAAATTATAGACTAATCGACACTGATCAGGCCCGGTCCTGGCTGTTATGCTGCGCTAGGCGAGACCCCCAAAAATTGCTGCCCTCCTATCCCCGTAGAGTAGCAGCTTAGGCTATACAGGTTGTAGTCCAAACACTTAAGACACACCCTCATCCTCTTACCCTTGCCTTATGCCCTTGGGGGAATCCCCATCGCCATTTTGGAGGGCAGTCCAAATGATTAGCCAAGCAGGAGAAGTTAGCAACGTTAAGCCCCTCAGCCTCGTTTTCAGTAGAGTTCCCTCATGTTCCCTCCTCCGCCTGAAACGCCACAAACACGTCTCGTAAAAGTCATGATGTTTTTGTTTGGTTAACTTTTGGAAAATGAAGAAATACATTTTTTCCTCAGAAGTTCCAGCTATGCAGGCTAACGTTAGGCGTATATTAATAATGATATAGTTAATATAAGTAGACATGTAATCATAATTGACTGTAGCGCAGATAAAACACACACAAGCTTCTGTGGTCCATTGACATTTTGTCTCTGTGATACGTAAATATGACTTCCTCTCCAACCTGGCAATTCTTAATTTGTTGATTTAATATTTATAAGTAATAGCCTAATAATGAAATGCCATGACAATCATGTAAAGTCTTGTTTCAAGTAGGTTTTTATTAGGAAACATACCCCCCCCCCCCCCCCAACGGTTATATCGGTGACTGTGTACATTGGCCTGGCCAATTACCGTAACCTCAAATTCCAAGACCGTCACACCCAACGGTTATGAGTGTTTGAGTGTTTCTTATTTGGTAGTCCTTCCCTTTTTCAGTTTCCTGTCTACTGAACATGAGCTGATGTGATGTTTCCAATGCTGTTTCTCTGTGTGGTTGATGTGATGTTTCTGTGTTTCTATACCATTGCAGGAGTATGAGATTGATAAGACCCTGAATATCAAGGGACCGGCCGACGTGGCCAAGATGGGGATTGCTGAGTACAACAGGCAGTGCAGGATGATCGTCATGAGATACGCTAACGAATGGGAGGTGAGCTAACGACCATACAACACCATCTATAAGGCTGGTAAACTATGTAATTACACCGTAATTACAGTTGAAGTGGGAAGTTTACATACACCTTAGCCAAGTACATTTTAAACTCAGTTTCACAATTCCTGACATTTAATCCTAGTAAAAATTCCCTGTTTTAATTCCCTGTCAAACGTTTCGGGTAGCCTTCCATAAGCTTCCCACAATAAGTTGAGTGAATTTTGACCCATTCCTTCTGACAGAACTGGTGTAACTGAGTCAGGTTTGTAGGCCTCCTTGCTCTCACACACGCTTTTTCAGTTCTGCCCACAAATGTTCTATAGGGTTGAGGTCAGGGCTTTGTGATGGCCACTCCAATACCTTGACTTTGTTGTCCTTAAGCCATTTTGCCACAACTTTGGAAGTATGCCTGGGGTCATTGTCCATTTGGAAGACCCATTTGCGACCAAGCTTTAACTTCCTGACTGATGTTTTGAGATGTTGCTTCAATATATACACATAATTTTCCTTCCTCATGATGCAATCTATTTTGTGAAGTGCACCAGTCCCTCCTGCAGCAAAGCACCCCCACAACATGATGCTGCCACCCCCGTGCTTCACGGTTGGGATGGTGTTCTTCGGCTTGCAAGCCTCCCCCTTTTTCCTCCAAACATAACGATGGACATTATGGCCAAACTGTTCTATTTATGTTTCATCAGACCAGAGGACATTTCTCCAAAAAGTACGATTTTTGTCCCCTTGTGCAGTTACAAACCGTAGTCTGGCTTTTTTATGGCGGTTTTGGAGCAGTGGCTTCTTCCTTGCTGTCGATATAGGACTCTTTTTACTGTGGATATAGATACTTTTGTACCTGTTTCCTCCAGCATCTTCACAAGGTCCTTTGCTGTTGTTCTGGGATTGATTTGCACTTTTCGCACCAAAGTACGTTCATCTCTAGGAGACAGAACGCGTCTCCTTCCTGAGCGGTATGACGGCTGCGTGGTCCCATGCTGTTTATACTTGCGTACTATTGTTTGTACAGATGAACGTGGTACCTTAAGGCATTTGGAAATTGCTCCCGAGGATGAACTAGACTTGTGGAGGTCTACAATTGTTTTTTGAGGTCTTTGCTGATTTCTTTGATTTTCCCATGATGTCGAGCAAAGATGCACTGAGTTTGAAGGTAGGTCTTAAAATACACCCACAGGTACACCTCCAATTGACTTAAATTATGTCAATTAGCCTATCAGAAGCTTCTAAAGCCATGACATTTTCTGGAATTTTCCAAACTGTTTAAAGGCACAGTCAACTTAGTGTATGTAAACTTCTGACCCACTGGAATTGTGATATAGTGAATTATAAGTGAAATATTCTGTCTGTAAACAATTGTTGGAAGAATTACTTGTGTCATGCACAAAGTAGATGTCCTAACAGACTTCCCAAAACTATAGTTTGTTAACATGAAGTCTGTGGAGTGGTTGAAAAAAATGAGTTTTAATGACTTCAACCTAAGTGTATGTAAACTTCTGACTTCAACTGTATATAATTATTTATGGCTGGTATACTATGTAATTACACTTGAATCTTGATTATTAGCATTTTAGATATTACTTTTCCAAAACTGTATTCCACAATAGTTTTTCAGTCCCAGTTCAGTTACTCTCTTTTTGGTTTCTGCTGATAAAGTTATGCTCTGGTTTAGTGCTGTCATGAGTCTGTCCAAGGTGCTGTCTTCATCAGGAGGCATTTGGAAATACACTGGATCTATTCCAAACGTTATTTCTGTGTGTCCACCAGAGCTCTGTAACCAGGATGGGACGGTGGATTGACTTCAAGAACGACTACAAGACTCTGTACCCCTGGTTCATGGAGACTGTCTGGTGAGTCCTGATGTTACTGAATGTAATACAATAGAACCAAAGCGACGTAGTCAAACCCTCTATCCTGGCGTTGCAAGTGGACAAACTACGGCCAATGGAAAACACTCCAGGCCACTCTTGAACTTATTAAACTAGATGGAAAGTATGTAGAAGTTATAATATATATATATTTTCAAAGAACTACCCTTTTTTTTTAAATTTTGACAAACGGCCCCAAAGAAATCTGTGCGGCCCTCGAGCCAAAAAGTTTTCCCACACCTGCTCTTCAAACTGAGCTACATGGCACCACGTTTGTACCTGGTTTGTCTTCGATGTACTTACACACTGCCTTTAGAAAGTATTCATACCACTTATTCAACATTTTGTTGTTACAGCCTGAATTCCAAATTGATTAAATATTTTTTTTTCTCACACATAATAACCCATTAATGACAAAGTGAGAACATGTTTTTAGAAATGTTTGCACATGTATTTAATTTACATAAGTATTCACACCCCTGAGTCAATACAAGTTGCACATTATTATTTTCAAAATTCATCAAGCTCTATCAAATTGGTTGTTTATCATTGCTAGAAAAACAGTTAGGTTAGTATTGTGGAGTTACTACCATGTTGTTGATCCATCCTCAGTTAGGTTAGTATTGTGGAGTTACTACCATCCTCAGTTAGGTTAGTATTGTGGAGTAACTACCATGTTGATCCTAGAGCTGGCGGTCACAACATTTTGTCAAAAATAACTGCCGGACTCGTGTTTATCATCTCCTGTCTTCCACACAGACTACAAGCCACTGATGCAGACCTTTGGAACATCTACAAGTCTAATAAAACCCATGTAATACAGCCGACACCAGCCAACACTAGTTTATTTACCAGACAATATTATTTATAGTATGAGGAAAACAATTGAACAAAGCTGAATAAAATAGAAAGGCTATTTTCTCCAAATGATTTGCGCGCATGCGGTTATTTTGTGTTGAGCGGTTAACAAAGAAAGAAGTCCTCCTAGTTATTTATGTAACTGGTTGTGATGCAAATAGTTGCACATTTTGGGGAATATTCAGAGGTGGAAACTTTCCGTGGGAATATATGTGAATTAACAGGAATATGTGAATTAACAGGAATATATGTGAATTAACGGAAATGTATGCAAATTAATATTGATCCTTCACATACCTAACCATATCCTTGGCTCCCTTGTAGAGTGTATCCATTGTTTTCAGTGCCATGATGTCCTTGAGGAGCATATTCAATGCATGAGCAGCTCAGCCAATGGGTGTGATGTGAGGGTAGGACTCCTCCACTTTAGACCAAGCAGCCTTCATGTTCGCAACATTGTCTGTCACCAGTGCAAATACCTTCTGTGGTCCAAGGTCACTGATGACTGCCTTCAGCTCATCTGCAATGTAGAGACCGGTGTGTCTGTTGTCCCTTGTGTCTGTGCTCTTGTAGAATACTGGTTGAGGGGTGGAGATGATGTAACCACACTGACATCAATGCAAATGAAATCGAAAATCACATCAAAATGCATCCAGCAAATGAGTAGATAAAGCATGTCTGGTTGGAGGGGTGTATGCTGGCAGAAGAACATTCAGAAATCTCTTCCAATACACATTGCCTGTGAGCATCAGAGGTGAACCAGTTGTATACACAGCTCGAGCAAGACATTCATCAGCATTTCTCTGACTACGTTCCTCCATTGAGTCAAAAAAACGTCTGATTCCAGGCGGACCATGAGCTGTTGCTATCGATAAGGTGTCTGATTCATCATTTTCACCTCGAATAGAAGTAGAGGGACTTTTGTCAGAGGTTGCTTGTTGTGAGCGCTGAGGGAACTTTATGCACTTGGCCAGATGATTCTGCATCTTTGTTGCATTCTTCACATATGATTTGACACAGTATTTGCAAATGTACACAGCTTTTCCTTCTACATTAGCTGCAGTGAAATGTCTCCACACATCAGATAGTGTCCGTGGCATTTTCCTGTAAAGATTAGAAAAAAATGTGTAAAAAAAACCTAATACAACTCCATGTACATATAAATAGTTAAGCAGTTAGATTAAACAACTCCTTTGTAAGATAAAGGTTTTAAAATGAAACCTGTATGGAAACAGGTGAATTAAGGCTCCTCAGTTAGCAGGTTCAACTAAGTTAGAAATGTAAACACACTTTGCTGTAGGCTACTATTTACTAGTTAACAAAAAAATCATGTATGTCATATAAAATATATTCACCCACCCAGTATTGTAATCAAAACTTACCAGAAAGCATGTAGTCCTTGGCTCATACAGTTTAGTAGTGTGACTCAATAGCATCTCAATAGTGTGCAAGATCTTAAGAATCAGCTTTACATGTGATGGAAGAATGCACTGTTCATGCAGTTGTCAGACTTTCTGGGTAATTCTCCAAGAGCAATCCACGCCTATGATTTTTTTCAAAATTCATCAAGATCTGTCAAATTGGTTGTTGATCATTGCTAGACAAACATTTTCAGGTCTTGCCATTGATTTTCAAGTAGATTTAAGTCAACTGTAACTCGGCCACTCCGGAACATTCACCGGTGTATATAATAATGTATTGGATTTGCCCCAAAGGGTTACAATTCCATTGAATTGGGGATAGTTTAATCAAAATATGCCACAAGACCTAGAGTTGCGTTATGTGTATCCCACAAAAAGGTTCACTGTTATAAGCTAACTTTTTGGATGAATATAAGCCAAATTCCCCAAACTCCCGGGCTTAACTTCCCATAGAAACTTACCGGAAAGTTTCAGACCTTTTGCTACCCTAGATACTAATGTTTTTAATACATTCTAAGGCTGCATGATGCGACTATTGATGATTTGAAAGAAGTTGCATGAAAGTAATGAGCTCTGCTTTGTTCATCAGTCTCTCATTCACAATTTGACAAGCGATTGATAATATTCTCAACAGGCCTCGATTTTCCCAAAGGCCCCTTTTTGTGGCCATGCCTTTTGCAGCCAGTGGCCGTTGTGCCCTTGGGCTGAATATAATATTTCATTTTCCCTTCTGCCTGCTCCGAAGGACCTCTCACTCGCATGGCTCTCTGACATGTGATCACCTTAGAAAGCTCTGTCCATTTCGTTGTTAGGCTTTGAAACAACATCCACAACCATGTTTTTCACTTTCAACCTGTTGAACTTCTTTCTTCAAATTAATCATCACAGTGAGGTGAGTTTTTAAAATCATGATACTGTCAGTGTGTTTAGAGGGACAATAGAGCCCTTAGTACCAGGGCCCGGTTGCATAAAACACCAGTTTAGAGGGACAATAGAGCCCTTAGTACCAGGGCCCGGTTGTTTGATATAGAAACTTAAGGTACCTTAACTGCTAGCTAAATTGAGACCATGGCTGAATAGGTTATCATGTCTGAGGAAGAACAACAGGAACCGCAAGAAAATGTTTAGAGTATTTATTGATGTACAGTTGGAGTCAGAAGTTTACATGCACTTAGGTTGAAGTCATTAAAACTCATTTTTCAACCACTCCACAGATTTCATGTTAATAAACTATAGTTTTGGCAAGTCGGTTAGGACATCTACTTTGTGCATGACACAAGTAATTATTGGCCATAATGACCATTGTTATGTTTGGAGGAAAAAAGGGGAGGCTTGCAAGCAACATCTCAAGATATCAGTCAGGAAGTTAAAGCCTGGTCGCAAAATGGCTTAAGGACAACAAAGTCAAGGTATTGGAGTGGCATCCCAAAGCTCTGACCTCAATCCTATAGAAAATGTGTGGGCAGAACTGAAAAGGCGTGTGCGAGCAAGGAGGCCTACAAACCTGACTCAGTTAGACCAGTTCTGTCAGGAGGAATGGGCCAAAATTCACCCAACTTATTGTGGGAAGCTTGTGGAAGGCTACCCGAAACGTTTGACCCAAGTTAAACAATTTATAGGCAATGCTACCAAATACTAATTGAGTGTATGTAAACTTCTGACCCACTGGGAATGTGATGAAAGAAATAAAAGCTGAAATAAATAATTCTCTCTTCTATTATTCTGACATTTCACATTCTTAAAATAAAGTGGTGATCCTAACTGACCTAAGACGGGGAATTTTTACTAAGATGAAATCTCAGGAATTGTGAAAAACTGAGTTTAAATGTATTTGGCCAAGGTGTATGTAAACTTCTGACTTCAACTGTGTTTGACAGGCAACTACTTGCCAACTACCATTTTGACAGAAGAGCAATAGTTGACACCAGCAGAAATGGTGAGGAACCATGCAGTGCTGCCACTGCTCCAGCCCTGTGTTTCTTTGCTATAGAGTTTCCAGTAAGTGATGGGTGAAAATGCCATGTCCACAAGTCATCTGTGTAGGTTTGTGCACAGAGTCACGAACGCCTTGTCAGAATTTGAGGTTCACCAGACTTCCAATCCAGGCCGAACAGAACATACTTGTTACAGAGTTCCACGGCATAGCAAGGTTCTCACGAGTCTGTGTAGCAATTGATGTGACCTACATCAGAATTCAGACTACCAAGGACCATCAAGTCACTTATGTCAACAGGAATAACTACCACTCCATCAACGTACAAGGCTTTTGTGACCCAGATGCCAAGTTTCTAAACATTTTTGGCTCTTGGCCTGGCAGCACGCACAAGATCACTATCTTGCATGAATCGCAGTTTGGTAGGGAGTTTATGGACAGACACAGAGGTATACTGATTGGAGACCGTGGATGCACTTGCTGTCCGTTGCTGATGACACCATTATTGAATCCTGCCACCCCTCTCAGGGAAATTATTCTAATACTGTTTGTTCCACTAGGAGCAACAGCGGAATTAAAAAAAACTGATAGCCTTTAGCAGTATGGGCAGGTAAACTGATAGACTTTAGCAGTATGGGCAGGTAAACTGTATGGGCAGGTAAACTGATAGACTTTAGCAGTATGGGCAGGTAAACTGATAGCCTTTAGCAGTATGGGCAGGTAAACTGATAGCCTTTAGCAGTATGGGCAGGTAAACTGATAGCCTTTAGCAGTATGGGCAGGTAAACTGATAGCCTTTAGCAGTATGGGCAGGTAAACTTGAATACAAGTGTCTGGCAAGATGTAATAGGAAAGACTGCTTTTCTATTCTTCTAGGAGAGATACAATGCATCACATATCCTTACAAGAAATATATACTGAACAAAAATATAAACTTGACATGTAAAGTGTTGATCTTTCATGAGCTGAAATAAAAGATGCCTAAGCCTTCAAATCTGCTCACAATGTAAAACGGAATAAAACATTATCTGCTTACAATCATGCTTTTCAACTAATTTTATTGTCTTCATTCAGATATTAATAAATGTTATAGCTTGTAGTTTCTGGATCTTGGAATTTAGCAGTATAGTTTTCAAATTCAAAATTTGTGTCTATCTCCAGTTAATTCATTTTTGTTTATAATTCATTTTTTTATAGAAGCAGCACTTTTTTGGAGAAGCATCCTTGTGGATGAGACCTTATCTCAGAGACCTTACAGATAATTGTGGGCTTGCCATCACAATGGGGTTGGATACTTATTGACTCAAGACATTTCAGCTTTTCATTTTTTATTAATTTGTAATCATTTTGAAAAGCATAATTCCGTTTTGAAATGATGGGTATTGTGTCACAATCTACGTTTTAAGTCATTTTATGTAACAACAAAATGTAGGAAAAATCAAGGGGGGTTGAATACTTTCTGAAGGCACTTTATAAATGTCTTGGTGATGTTTTGGGTGAAATATTGCTTTAATAGGGAAACAATGTTTTACTGTCTTACACCTCACAACATGTATCTTGTATCAGGTGAGTGTTCAAGCAGCTGTGGGATTAGGATTTGATTTATCTCCTCTCTCTAGGTGGGTGTTCAGGCAGCTGTATGATAAAGGTCTGGTATACCGCGGGGTGAAGGTCATGCCTTTCTCTACCGCCTGTAACACGCCGCTGTCCAACTTCGAGTCTAACCAGAACTACAAGGTACACACTACTACATCATAGCTGCCCAACTCTGTTTGGCAGCTGCTAAAGAACAGAAATACCTAATTTACATAAATATTCAGACCCTTTGATATGAGACTCGGAGTTGAGCTCAGATGCTTCCTGTTTCCATTGATCATCCTTGAGATGTTTCTACAACTTAGTCCACTTGTGGTAAATTTAAATTATTGGACATGATTGGAAAGGCACACACCTGTCTATATAAGGTCCCACAGTTGACAGTGCATGTCAGAACAAAAACCAAGCCATGAGGTCAAAGGAACTGTCCGTAGAGCTCTGAGACAGGATTGTGTCGAGGCACAGATCTGGGGAAGGGTACCAAAACATTTCTGCAGCATTGAAGGTCCCCAAGAACACCGTGGCCTCCACCATTCTTAAATGGAAGAATTTTGGAACCACCAAGACTCTTCCTAGAGCCGCCCGGCCTAACTGAGCAATCGGGGGAGAAGGGTCTTGGTCAGGGAGGTGACAAAGAACCCAATGGTCACTCTGACAGAGCTCTAGAGTTCCTCTGTGGAGATGGGAGAACCTTCCAGAAGGACATCCATCTCTGCAGTACTCAACCAATCAGGCCTTTATGGTAGAGTGGCCAGACAGAAGCCACTCCTCAGTTAAAGGCACATGACAGCCTGCTTGGAGTTTGCCAAAAGGCACCTAAAGACTCTCAGATCATGAGAAACAAGATTCTCTGGTCTGATGAAACCAAGACTGAATGCCAAGTGTCACGTCTGGAGGAAACCTGGCACCATCCCTACGGTGAAGCATGGTGGTGGCAGCATCATGCTGTGGGCATGTTTTTCAGCGGCAGGGACCAGTCAGGATTCAGGCAAAGCTGAACCGAGCAAAGTACAGCAAGATCCTTGATGAAAACCGGATCTAGAGCACTCAGGACCTCAGACTGGGGCGAAGGTTCACCTTCCAACAGTACAACGACCCTAAGCACACAGCCAAGACAACGCAGGAGTGGCTTCGTGGCAAGTCTCTGAATGTCCTTAAGTGGCCCAGCCAGAGCCCGGACTTGAACCCTGGAGAGACCTGAAAATAGCTGTGCAGCGAGGCTCCCCATCCAACCTGACAGATCTTGTGAGGATCTGCATAGAAAAATGGGAGAAACTCCCCAAATACAGGTGTGCCAAGCTTGTAGCGTCATACCCAAGAAGACTTGAGGCTGTAATCGCTGCCAAAGGTGCTTCAACAAAGTACTGAGTAAAGGGTCTGAATACTCATGTAAATGTGATATTTATTATTATTATTATTTTTAAATTAGCAAACATTTCTTAAAACATGTCTTTGCTTTGTCATTATGGGTTATTGTGTGTAGATTGATGAGGGGGAAAATAAGGCTGTAAAGTAACAAAATGTGGAAAAAGTCAAGGGGTCTGAAAACTTTCCGAAGGCACTGTCAAGGTATACCCCAGTACTCATGGAGACTGTCAAGGTATACCCCAGTACTCATGGAGACTGTCAAGGTATACCCCAGTACTCATGGAGACTGTCAAGGTATAAACCCAGTACTCATGGAGACTGTCAAGGTATACCCCAGTACTCATGGAGACTGTCAAGGTATACCCCAGTACTCATGGAGACTGTCAAGGTATACCCCAGTACTCATGGAGACTGTCAATGTATACCCCAGTACTCATGGAGACTGTCAAGGTATACCCCAGTACTCATGGAGACTGTCAAGGTATAAACCCAGTACTCATGGAGACTGTCAAGGTATACCCCAGTACTCATGGAGACTGTCAAGGTATACCCCAGTATTCATGGAGACTGTCAAGGTATGCCCCAGTATTCATGGAGACTGTCAAGGTATACCCCAGTACTCATGGAGACTGTCAAGGTATGCCCCAGTATTCGTGGAGATTGTCAAGGTATACCCCAGTACTCATGGAGACTGTCAAGGTATGCCCCAGTATTCATGGAGACTGTCAAGGTATGCCCCAGTATTCATGGAGACTGTCAAGGTATGCCCCAGTATTCATGGAGACTGTCAAGGTATGCCCCAGTACTCATGGAGACTGTCAAGGTATGCCCCAGTACTCATGGAGACTGTCAAGGTATACCCCAGTACTCATGGAGACTGTCAAGGTATACCCCAGTACTCATGGAGACTGTCAAGGTATACCCCAGTACTCATGGAGACTGTCAAGGTATACCCCAGTACTCATGGAGACTGTCAAGGTATACCCCAGTATTCATGGAGACTGTCAAGGTATACCCCAGTACTCATGGAGACTGTCAAGGTATACCCCAGTACTCATGGAGACTGTCAAGGTATAAACCCAGTACTCATGGAGACTGTCAAGGTATACCCCAGTACTCATGGAGACTGTCAAGGTATACCCCAGTACTCATGGAGACTGTCAAGGTATACCCCAGTACTCATGGAGACTGTCAAGGTATACCCCAGTACTCATGGAGACTGTTGGGATTAGTGTTTTCTGTCAGCATGCGAACCTAGTCATGCAATGTTAATTGTCATCTGATGGTCAGTGCAACAGCCTTTCTATACGTCAGTTAGGAATGTTACCATGTCTCCAGGATGTGCAGGATCCGTCAGTGATAGTGAACTTCCCTCTTCTGGAGGATGAGAACGTGTCTCTGATCGCCTGGACAACCACCCCCTGGACTCTACCTAGCAACCTGGCCCTCTGCGTCAACTCAGAGATGCAGTATGTCAAGGTCAAAGGTGAGAAAGTATTTTTATGTGATTTTGTTATTGGAACAGACCCCAGGTACCGTCTCCTGCCGTCTTGCCCTTGAGCAAGGCACTTAAATCTTGATGGCTGCACTGGGACTGGACTTTGCTCCTCCTATTGTGTGTTCTCTGACCGCAGAAAGGATGTATTTCCAGATAGAATCTATTCTATTCTGCATTTTATCTTCTGCATTTGTGTATTATTTGGTCACATTTTCTTTTGAGTTCTCTCTCTCTATCCCTCCATCTCTACTTTCTCGTAGTGACTAGTGCGTGTATCAGGGGAACCAACATGGACAGTGGACATCTCACTCAAATCAGGCCACTTAAAATTACCCTCCAAATATAAACATACGTCCTAGTAGGGTTTTCTCTCCCTGTTGCTGTGGATCCCAGCCAGACAAGACTGGTGCTAAAATGAAGGCTGACCCAGATACCAGCCTGGCTGCTATAGCATGGACCAACCAGTAGGGGGGGGGGGGGGGCTGTTGCTCTGTAGTGTAGAGGAGGAGGTGGAGGAGCAGGAAAAGACTTGGTGCTGCATGGGGGTGCCGCTCAGAATACCAATAGGCTCTCTCCTTCTCTCCCCTTTCTCTTGCTCTCTACAGTATCTCTCTCTTTCTCCTCCCTCTCTCTATAGTATCTCTTCTCTCTCTCTCTCTCTCTCTCTCTCACACCCTCTCTCTCTCTCTCACACCCTCTCTCTCTCTCTCACACCCTCTCTCTCTCTCACACCCTCTCTCTCTCTCTCACACCCTCTCTCTCTCTCTCTCACACCCTCTCTCTCTCTCTCACACCCTCTCTCTCTCTCTCTCTCACACCCTCTCTCTCTCTCTCTCTCACACCCTCTCTCTCTCTCTCTCTCTCTCACACCCTCTCTCTCTACAGTATCTCTCTCTGCATTACTTAACAGGAGGTTTACAGTTTAGTGCAATCAGCTGCTTACGCATATCCTGTACTGGGATTCACATCCAGATAAAGGCTGTTACACATCCTGTACTGGGATTCACATCCTGATAAAGGCTGTTTCACATCCTGTACTGGGATTCACATCCAGATAAAGGCTGTTTCACATCCTGTACTGGGATTCACATCCAGATAAAGGCTGTTTCACATCCTGTACTGGGATTCACATCCAGATAAAGGCTGTTACACATCCTGTACTGGGATTCACATCCTGATAAAGGCTGTTTCACATCCTGTACTGGGATTCACATCCAGATAAAGGCTGTTTCACACCCCATTGTTGGAATAACCTACAAAATTCCTTGCATGTTGATTCCTTGGGGCGTGGAGGTTGTGCCTTGTCGTTATTTATATTATTGTTTTATTTGTAATGTACATTTTACTTCCTGTTTTGAGAATGTTTGTTTACTCAGGACACAGTTGGGAATGAGACCCTGGTCTCAGTTTGGTATAAATCAGTTAAATAAATAAATAATATAATAACACTATGGTGGAACTTATGTTTCAGACAGCACCACTAGAATAGTTATTATAAACTGCTATAACACTTTGTATTGAGGTTCACAATTTCTTATGAACCTTTATAACACACCTATGAACCTCTATAAACTCTGTATTCCAGATAACACCACTGGGAAAATTTACATTATGATGGAGGCCAGGCTGGTAGCACTCTTCAAGACAGAGGCCGAATACACCATCATGGACAAGTGAGATCAATCTATTTATTTATTTAACTAGGCAAGTCATTTAAGAACAAAATCCTGTTTACAATGACGGCCTCCCCTAACCCGTCGACGCTGGGCCAATTGTGCGCCGCCCTGTGGGATTATTAAGATATCAAGCTGGCTAGAGCAGGGCTGGATAATGTAATGTAGAGACAATGAGCAACAGTGGGTAGTGTTGTAGTGGACAGGTAATGTAGAGACAATGAGCAACAGTGGGTAGTGTTGTAGTGGACAGGTAATGTAGAGACAATGAGCAACAGTGGGTAGTGTTGTAGTGGACAGGTAATGTAGAGACAATGAGCAACAGTGGGTAGTGTTGTAGTGGACAGGTAATGTAGAGACAATGAGCAACAGTGGGTAGTGTTGTAGTGGACAGGTAATGTAGAGACAATGAGCAACAGTGGGTAGTGTTGTAGTGGACAGGTAATGTAGAGACAATGAGCAACAGTGGGTAGTGTTATAGTGGACAGGTAATGTAGAGACAATGAGCAACAGTGGGTAGTGTTGTAGTGGACAGGTAATGTAGAGACAATGAGCAACAGTGGGTAGTGTTGTAGTGGACAGGTAATGTAGAGACAATGAGCAACAGTGGGTAGTGTTGTAGTGGACAGGTAATGTAGAGACAATGAGCAACAGTGGGTAGTGTTGTAGTGGACAGGTAATGTAGAGACAATGAGCAACAGTGGGTAGTGTTGTAGTGGACAGGTAATGTAGAGACAATGAGCAACAGTGGGTAGTGTTGTAGTGTACTGATTCATAAGGATAGGTATGTTATACACATGGTACTGGAGCAGGAGACCGAGAGTTTAGGTAACAGGAAGTGAAGTTTCACAGCACATTTAGGCACATCATAATCAGGGTAAAATTGTCTTCCATTCATATGCAGGAAAGAGTCAACTGCAGGTAGTGTGAATAGATTTCAGTGGAACAGGGGTTTGATTTGTGTTTTTGTCCTGAAGGTTCCTTGGGAAGACCCTGAAGGGGAAGAAATACAAGCCTCTGTTTGACTACTTCAGGAAGGTAAGAAGTGTGTATTATTCTACTTGAAACGAAAGAAATGTATATTCATTCACCAAAAGTACAATCCGTAAGAAACAATACCTCTAAAACGTCAAAGCTATAACTAAATCACTAACAACAGCAGGGAGACTATTATACCAGGTAATAACATGTCCTCTGTAGTGCGGGGAGACTATTATACCAGGTAATAACATGTCCTCTGTAGTGCGGGGAGACTATTATACCAGGTAGTATCATGTCCTCTGTAGTGCGGGGAGACTATTATACCAGGTAATAACATGTCCTATGTAGTGCGGGGAGACTATTATACCAGGTAATAACATGTCCTCTGTAGTGCGGGGAGACTATTATACCAGGTAATAACATGTCCTCTGTAGTGCGGGGAGACTATTATACCAGGTAGTATCATGTCCTATGTAGTGCGGGGAGACTATTATACCAGGTAGTATCATGTCCTATGTAGTGCGGGGAGACTATTATACCAGGTAATATCATGTCCTATGTAGGACGGGGAGACTATTATACCAGGTAATAACATGTCCTATGTAGTGCGGGGAGACTATTATACCAGGTAGTATCATGTCCTATGTAGTGCGGGGAGACTATTATACCAGGTAATAACATGTCTGCATGTAAAGTATAACCTGTGACCTGTCTGTCTTCTCCTCTGTAGTGCAGTGAGACCGGGGCCTTCCAGGTGGTGATGGATAACTACGTCAGAGAGGAGGAGGGGACAGGAGTCGTCCATCAGGCTCCATACTTTGGTGCTGTAAGTACATGATTTATTGATTAATTAAATTATTGTATGTACAATACATATTTACATAGAACAAAATGACCTGGGAACAGGTTGGTGGAGGAGGGAATGACCTGGGAACAGGTTGGTGGAGGAGGGAATGACCTGGGAACAGGTTGGTGGAGGAGGGAATGACCTGGGAACAGGTTGGTGGAGGAGGGAATGACCTGGGAACAGGTTGGTGGAGGAGGGAATGATCTGGGAACAGGTTGGTGGAGGAGGGAATGACCTGGGAACAGGTTGGTGGAGGAGGGAATGACCTGGGAACAGGTTGGTGGAGGAGGGAATGACCTGGGAACAGGTTGGTGGAGGAGGGAATGACCTGGGAACAGGTTGGTGGAGGAGGGAATGATCTGGGAACAGGTTGGTGGAGGACGGAATGACCTGGGAACAGGTTGGTGGAGGAGGGAATGACCTGGGAACAGGTTGGTGGAGGAGGGAATGACCTGGGAACAGGTTGGTGGAGGAGAGAATGACCTGGGAACAGGTTGGTGGAGGAGGGAATGACCTGGGAACAGGTTGGTGGAGGAGGGAATGATCTGGGAACAGGTTGGTGGAGGACGGAATGACCTGGGAACAGGTTGGTGGAGGAGGGAATGATCTGGGAACAGGTTGGTGGAGGAGGGAATGACCTGGGAACAGGTTGGTGGAGGAGGGAATGACCTGGGAACAGGTTGGTGGAGGAGGGAATGATCTGGGAACAGGTTGGTGGAGGAGGGAATGACCTGGGAACAGGTTGGTGGAGGAGAGAATGACCTGGGAACAGGTTGGTGGAGGAGGGAATGACCTGGGAACAGGTTGGTGGAGGAGGGAATGACCTGGGAACAGGTTGGTGGAGGAGAGAATGACCTGGGAACAGGTTGGTGGAGGAGGGAATGACCTGGGAACAGGTTGGTGGAGGAGGGAATGATCTGGGAACAGGATTGAGGGATACTACAGAAAGAAAGAGGAAGGGTAATGTTGAGGTTGGGCTACATCCCAAATGGCACCCTATGTAGACTACATAAGGAATAGAGTGCCATCTGCCTGTGTTAATGTTGAGATTGTTTTAACTGGGGATAGGAATGGCCAGGGACCTCACAATATGATATCATGTTACCATATGTATTGCGATTCAGTTCTGTGATTTTATTGCGATTCGATGTTCCAAACATATCTGCTGCAAAGAGACATGAGAAGTGCTATAGGCGCCGGTACTGCTGGCTACCAGTAGCTAATGTTAAATACAAAACAATATAGATCATTCTAGAGAATCAATACTTTGAGTCAATATAATATTGTCAAAAATATTATGGCAACACTGCTGTATGGATGTCTCCCCCTAGAGTAATGTCTAGTACAAGGCTGTTAACACTGCTGTATTGCTCTTCATGGAGTTTTGCTCTAGTTAATATCCTAGTAAAGAGCCTAAGGAAAGATAATCATCATTACTGGTCCCTGGTAGCCCCACTAGTCATTACTGGTCCCGGGTAGCCTCACTAGTCATTACTGGTCCCTGGTAGCCCCACTAGTCATTACTGGTCCCTGGTAGCCCCACTAGTCATTACTGGTCCCGGGTAGCCTCACTAGTCATTACTGGTCCCTGGTAGCCCCACTAGTCATTACTGGATCCCTGGTAGCCCCACTAGTCATTACTGGTCCCTGGTAGCCCCACTAGTCATTACTGGTCCCTGGTAGCCCCACTAGTCATTACTGGTCCCTGGTAGCCCCACTAGTCATTACTGTAGTAGATTTCAAGGGTATTAACTGCAGGTTAAAGGCTGAAGCTGGTAACTATAACTCTGGCTATAGAATGGACTGCTCTAGCAGTAAACTCTCATGCAGGAACACGGAGATTTTACCCATTTTAAAATGCTTAATAGACTAAAAAATATATACTGAACAAAAAAAATAAACACAACATGTTAAGTGTTGGTCCCATGTTTGATGAGCTGAAATAAAATATCACAGTTTTGAGGGAGCATGCAATTGGCATGCTGACTGCAGGAATGTCCACCAGAGCTGTTGCCAGAGAATTCAATGTTCATTTCTCTACCATAAGCCGCCTCCAATGTTGTTTGAGAAACTTGGCAGTGCGTCCAAACTGCCTCACAACTGCAGACCACATGTAACCACGCCAGCCCTCCACATCCTGCTTCTTCACCTGCGGGATCTTCTGAGACCAGCCACCCGGACAGCTGATGAAACTGAGGAGTAGTTCTTCTGTCTGTAAGAAAGCCCTTTTGTTGGGAAAAACTCATTGTGATTGGCTGGGCCTGGCTCCACATGGCTACACCCCTTCAGTCATGTGGATTAATTTATTTCAATTGACTGATTTCCTCATATGAACTGTAACTCAGTAAAATTGATAATTATTGTGTTTAGATTTTTGTTCAGTATACATTTTTAGCAGTAGTATGAGCTTTATCATCCTACATGTATGTCTCTGTGTGCTGCCTCTGTGTGCTGCCTCTGTGTGCTGCCTCTGTGTGCTGCTTCTGTGCTGCCTCTGTGTGTCTGCGTCTCCTAAGATGATTTGTGTGTGTGTGTGTATATAATATACAGTGTATAATATACAGCTTAGTTTTAGTCATTAAAACTCATTTTTCAACCACTCCACAGATTTCATATAGTTTTGGCAAGTAGGTTAGAACATCTACTTTGTGCATGACACAAGTAATTCTTCCAACAATTGTTTACAGACAAATGATGTCATGGCTTTAGAAGCTTCTGATAGGCTAATTGACATAATTTGAGTCAGTTGGAGGTGTACTTGTGGATGTATTTCAAAGCCTATCAAAAAAAAAAATCCTAAGAAATCTGCCAAGACCTCAGCAAGTCTGGTTCATCCTTGGGAGCAATTTCCAAACGCCTGAAGGTACCACGTTCATCTGTACAAACAATAGTACGCAAGTATAAACACCATGGGACCACGCAGCCATCATACCGCTCAGGAAGGAGACGCGTTCTGTCTCCTAGAGATGAACGTACTTTGGTGTGAAAAGTGCAAATCAATCCCAGAACAACAGCAAAGGACTTTGTGAAGATGCTTCAGGAAACGGGTACAAAAGTATCTATATCCACAGTAAAACGAGTCCTATATCGACATAACCTGAAAGGCCGCTCAGCAAGGAAGAAGCCACTGCTCCAAAACCGCCATAAAAAAGCCAGACTACGGTTTGCAACTGCACATGGGGACAAAGATTGTACTTTTTGGAGAAATGTCAATGACCCCACCATGCTTCCAAAGTTCGCTTAAGCAAAATTCAAATTCACTTAAGGACAACAAAGTCAAGGTATTGGAGTGGCCATCACAAAGCCCTGACCTCAATCCTATAGAAAATGTGTGGGCAGAACTGAAAAACAGTGTGCGAGCAAGGAGGCCTACAAACCTGACTCAGTTACACCAGTTCTGTCAGGAGGAATGGGCCAAAATTCACAACTTATTGTGGGAAGCTTGTGGAAGGCTACCCGAAACGTTTGACCCAAGTTAAACAATTTAAAGGCACTGCTGCCAAATACTAATTGAGTGTATGTAAACTTATGACCCACTGGGAATGTGATGAAAGAAATAAAATATGAAATAAATAATTATCTCTACTATTATTCTGACATTTCACATTCTTAAAATAAAGTGGTGATCCTAACTGACCTAAGACATGGAATTATTACTAAGATTAAATGTCAGGAATTGTGAAAAACTGAGCTTAAATGTATTTGTCTAAGGTGTATGTAAACTTCTGACTTCAACTGTATCTGCGTGTAGAGGATAACAGCATCCAGTCTAATTGTATACTATATATCTGTGTGTAGAGTATAACAGCATCCAGTCTAATTGTATACTATATATCTGTGTGTAGAGGATAACAGCATCCAGTCTAATTGTATACTATATATCTGTGTGTAGAGGATAACAGCATCCAGTCTAATTGTATACTATATATCTGTGTGTAGAGGATAACAGCATCCAGTCTAATTGTATACTATATATCTGTGTGTAGAGGATAACAGCATCCAGTCTAATTGTATACTATATATCTGTGTTTAGAGGATAACAGCATCCAGTCTAATTGTATACTATATATCTGTGTGTAGAGGATAACAGCATCCAGTCTAATTGTATACTATATATCTGTGTGTAGAGGATAACAGCATCCAGTCTAATTGTATACTATATATCTGTGTGTAGAGGATAACAGCATCCAGTCTAAGTGTATAATATACGTATGTTACAGGATGATTACCGTGTGTGTATGGAGAATAACATCTGCCAGAGAGACCAGGCTCCCATCTGTCCTGTAGACTCCACCGGGTGCTTCACTGCTGAAGTCACTGACTTCGTGGGACAGTATGTCAAGGTATGTCTGTCTGTCTGTTGGTGTATGTATGGGCTCTGAGAGCTCGCAGAAGTAGTAGTCTATGTGTGATGTCTGGACCACCGACACCACTGTAGCAGGAGTCACAGGTGGTACTTCAGTTCTACTGACATGGTACTTCAGTTCTACTGACATGGGTCAGTGTTGTACTGGGCCTACTGAAGTTTCAGTGGAGGGAGGGGGGAACACATCTGCTAGTCTTTCAGCGCTTCACTACTCTGTGATTGGTCTCCCTTCAGCCAACTGTAATTATTTGCCTTGATATATATAGATAGATAGATAGATAGATAGATAGATAGATAGATAGATAGATAGATAGATAGATAGATAGATACTTTATTGATCCCCGAAGGGAAATTTATTTGTCAAGCAGCTACAACAAAACATAGGGCAGGTGCAAAACGCCAGAACGAAATACACAAAAGACAGATACATGATACATAGAGCGGCAGTATGAAAAAGTATAAAAATACAAGATGTCTGGAGTGCAAAAATCTATAAAAAGACATTGCATAGAATGGCTGAATATGGACACTATACATTGTTAGAGTGTTAGGTGAAAAAAAATGTATACAAATATTGCAATTTGATATAGATAAATAAGGAGTATTTGCATGGTTAACTATACTATACAGGTCGATGGCAGAGAAATACTTAAATAGCTAAAAGTGCGTATGATATAATTTAGGGTAATAATAATAATTCCTTTTAAAATAGTCCTTAGTGCGCAGGGTTTGATTACAGATAAATGCACGTATTGCACATTCGATATACTAAAAGCACTGAGAAAAGGTGCAACTGGCAGGATACTAATATGCATTCCTGAGTGAATGACTACGTAAGTTCAGTCCAAGAATTACTTACAATATTGCACGTGATATGATATAACAACTGTACATGAGTATGTATATACAGACCTGAATAAATAAGTCCTGAGTGAATGAGTGATGACGGACCAGAGTTACTCACGGATGGATGCATAATTGTTAAACTAGGTCCTAGCACCCCTACAGTTCCAGATCTATGTTGCCGACGCCACGGCACCCCGGTGAGGCATTATATAGTCTAATAGCCGCCGGCAGGAAGAACCTCCTGTAGCACTCTCTGGCACATCGTGGTGGGATCAGTCTGTGAATGAAGGTGCTCCTCTGCATCATAACCATGGCATGCAGAGGGTGGTTGACATTGTCCATGATGGCCAGCAGTTTGGCCAGAAATAGTTTAAAAGTGTCTTTTAACGAACCTTCATTTTTAAATGCCAGAAATAACTCAAAGTGAAAAGGTCACTTTTGAAATTGGTAATTTGACCTAAATAGTTAAATTGGTAATTTGACCTAAATAGTTAAATTGGTAATTTGACCTAAATAGTTAGAAATTGGTAATTTGACCTAAATAGTTTTAAGAGAACCCACTACATTTGATGCCATGGTTCATTTCCCCAGCATTAGCCCTGGGATATGAACTTGCAACACTTTGATTACTGGCCTGCTTCTCTAACCTTGAGGCTACAGCTGTCCCTTCATGAGAAAGTCAGCATAGGGTTTAACACATCTGCCAGGCAGGCAGCAGGCCCTAGAATAGATACCACCTGGGATTAGAACTGGCATCCCTTCTACTGGCCCACTTCTCTAACCTGGAGGCAGAGAAAGTCATTTAGTGTTTAACTCATCTGAAGGACCCAGATATGCAGTTTACGCACTGCCTAGCGTTGTCCCAGGTGGCATACCTTTGGAGGTTTAGAAACACACACACACAGAGAGAGCAATGGAGGTTAACAGAAGACTCCCTAAATCAATGATGTATAAGACAGGAAGCCAGGAAGGACAATCTGGACACACAAACACAGATTGGATATGTTTCCACTAATCTGAATCAATCCGTTGTCCTGTTAGAAAGGTAATTTGTAACAGCAAGACAAGCCTGGAGAATATATGAGGATCAGGGGATGAGGATCAATATATGAGGATCAGGGGATAAGGATCAATATATGAGGATCAGGGGATGAGGATCAATATATGAGGATCAGGGTTGCTGTTAAATTGTGTGTGTGTGTGTGTGTGTGTGTGTGTGTGTGTGTGTGCGTGCGTGCGCGAATACCTAACGGAGTTATTGCTGGTTTTCCCACTTACAAAGCATGTAGAAGTCTGTAATTTTTCTTCAACTGTGAGTGACGGAATCTAAAACAAAAATCCAGAAAATCACAATGTATGATTTTTAAGTAATTAATTTGCATTTTATTGCATGACATAAGTATTTGATACATCAGAACTTAATATTTGGTACAGAAACCTTTGTTTGCAATTACAGAGATCATACGTTTCCTGTCGTTCTTGACCAGGTTTGCACACACTGCAGCAGGGATTTTGGCCCACTCCTCCATACAGACCTTCTCCAGATCCTTCAGGTTTCGGGGCTGTCGCTGGGCAATACGAACTTTCAGCTCCCTCCAAAGATTTTCTATTGGGTTCAGGTCTGGAGACTGGCTAGGCCACTCCAGGACCTTGAGATGCTTCTTACGGAGCAACTCCTTAGTTGCCCTGGCTGTGTGTTTCGGGTCGTTGTCATGCTGGAAGACCCAGCCACGACCCATCTTCAATGCTCTTACTGAGGGAAGGAGGTTGTTGGCCAAGATCTCGCGATACATGGCCCCATCCATCCTCCCCTCAATACGGTGCAGTCGTCCTGTCCCCTTTGCAGAAAAGCATCCCCAAAGAATGTTGTTTCCACCTCCATGCATCACGGTTGGGATGGTGTTCTTGGGGTTGTACTCATCCTTCTTCTTCCTCCAAACACGGCGAGTGGAGTTTAGACCAAAAATATCTATTTTTGTCTCATCAGACCACATGACCTTCTCCCATTCCTCCTCTGGATCATCCAGATGGTCATTGGCAAACTTCAGACAGGCCTGGACATACGCTGGCTTGAGCAGGGGGATTTTAATCCATGACGGCGTAGTGTGTTACTAATGGTTTTCTTTGCGACTGTGGTCCCAGCTCTCTTCAGGTCATTGACCATGTCCTGCCGTGTAGTTCTGGGCTGATCCCTCACCTTCCTCATGATCATTGATGCCCCACGAGGTGAGATCTTGCATGGTGCCCCAGACCGAGGGAGATTGACCGTCATCTTGAACTTCTTCCATTTTCTAATAATTGCGCCAACAGTTGTTGCCTTCTCACCAAGCTGCTTGCCTATTGTCCTGTAGCCCATCCCAGCCTTGTGCAGGTCTACAATTTTATCCCTGATGTCCTTACACTGCTCTCTGGCCTTGGCCATTGTGGAGAGGTTGGAGTCTGTTTGATTGAGTGTGTGGACAGGTGTCTTTTATACAGGTAACGAGTTCAAACAGGTGCAGTTAATACAGGTAATGAGTGGAGAACAGGAGGCCTTCTTAAAGAAAAACTAACAGGTCTGTGAGAGCCGGAATTCTTACTGGTTGGTAGGTGATCAAATACTTATGTCATGCAATAAAATGCAAATAATTATTTAAAAATCATACAATGTGATTTTCTGGATTTTTGTTTTAGATTCCGTCTCTCACAGTTGAAGTGTACCTATGATAAAAATTACGGACCTCTACATGCTTTGTAAGTAGGAAAACCTGCAAAATCGGCAGTGTATCAAATACTTGTTCTCCCCACTGTATCTGTCTCTATATCAGCTGGTACTGAACTGTAGTCTGGGATATATCTGTCTATCAGCTGGTACTGAACTGTAGTCTGGGATATATCTGTCTCTATATCAGCTGGTACAGAACTATAGTCTGGGATATATCTGTCTCTATATCAGCTGGTACAGAACTGTAGTCTGGGATATATCTGTCTCTATATCTGCTGGTACAGAACTGTAGTCTGGGATATATCTGTCTCTATATCAGATGGTACTGAACTGTAGTCTGGGATATATCTGTCTCTAGATCAACTGGTACTGAACTGTAGTCTGGTATATATCTGTCTCTATATCAGCTGGTACTGAACTGTAGTCTGGGATATATCTGTCTATCAGCTGGTACTGAACTGTAGTCTGGGATATATCTGTCTCTATATCAGCTGGTACAGAACTATAGTCTGGGATATATCTGTCTCTATATCAGCTGGTACAGAACTGTAGTCTGGGATATATCTGTCTCTATATCTGCTGGTACAGAACTGTAGTCTGGGATATATCTGTCTCTATATCAGATGGTACTGAACTGTAGTCTGGGATATATCTGTATATCAGCTGGTACAGAACTGTAGTCTGGGATATATCTGTCTCTATATCAGCTGGTACAGAACTATAGTCTGGGATATATCTGTCTCTATATCAGCTGGTACAGAACTGTAGTCTGGGATATATCTGTCTCTATATCTGCTGGTACAGAACTGTAGTCTGGGATATATCTGTCTCTATATCAGATGGTACTGAACTGTAGTCTGGGATATATCTGTATATCAGCTGGTACAGAACTGTAGTCTGGGATATATCTGTCTCTAGATCAACTGGTACAGAACTGTAGTCTGGGATATATCTGTCTCTAGATCAACTGGTACTGAACTGTAGTCTGGGATATATCTGTCTCTAGATCAACTGGTACTGAACTGTAGTCTGGGATATATGTCTCAGGTAATTGTACTGAATGTTTTCTTTGTGTCTGAAAGACACGTCAACATATGGCACCACTGTCATTGTGATTCTGTTCAATGTAGGGTCGCAAAATCATTGAAACTTCCCACATTTTTCTAAAATCATGGTTAGAGGATTCCCAGAATCAGGAAGAAGTAAGCAGGAAGGGAATCCTCTAACTCGGATTTCTGATGAACCTGGGAAGTTTGACGTTTTCAGCCGAGCAGCAATTTCACAGGGTTTCCCTCTCCTGTAGGATGCTGACAAGAACATAATGAAATGGCTGAAGGAAAAGGGTCGTTTGGTCAACAGCAGCTCTTTCACACATAACTACCCTTTCTGTTGGAGGTAAGTCTTCCTAGTAACTCCAAGTATTAGAAAGAAAACAGATCCTAGTAAGTCTGTCCGATGGCCTTCCGTGGCATAAAATAAAAGGAAGGACAGAATATGAAGAGGAGCTGACAAGAGGCTCTCCTCCTCTCCTCCTCCTCTACCTCTCCTCCCTTCCTCTACCTCTCCTCCTCCTCCTCCTCCTCTACCTCTCCACCTCTACTTCTCCTCTTCCTCTCCTCCTCCTCTACCTCTCCTCCTCCTCTCCTCCTCTACCTCCACCTCTACCTCTCCTCTTCCTCTCCTCCTCCTCCTACCTCTCCTCCCTTCCTCCACCTCTACCTCTCCATAGTAATAGTCTATTATTCATATATCTATTTAAATGTATATATGTGTGTGTGTAATATATGTTTATATCCTATAGGTCTGACACTCCTCTGATCTACAAGGCTGTTCCCAGCTGGTTTATTAGGGTGGAACACATGGTGGAGAAGCTGTTGGAAAACAATGACAAATGCTACTGGTAAGACCTGCTATCATCTACTTTACTACTGTCCTACCGTACAGTCTAGTTCTACTGCTAAGACCTGCTATCTGTTACATATTAACATACAGAGACAGTCTAGTTCTACTGCTAAGACCTGCTATCTGTTACATATTAACATACAGAGACAGTCTAGTTCTACTGCTAAGACCTGCTCTCAATAACTGCATGCTCGAGTCTGATTAAGTTCTCTTTGGAATAATAAGTCCTCACTGGAATAACTGGTCTCTAAAGGGAACATCTGAAGTAAATCTGAGCTAGCATGCTTTCTGCTCTGTAAGTCTACGTAGCTTACTCTGCTAACGAGCTGCTATAAGTCATCTGGTGACTGAAAGGCGCTGCATGGTCAATCCGGCGTCTGCAGAGCAGTTGAGCAGAGCTGTTGTGAAAGAACTTGTCAAAGAATTCAACCAATTATGTCAATGCATAGTTCTACCGAGACACACGGCATCGCCGTACTGAGCTTGATTTGTCGTCTGCAAGCGTCCGGAGGCTCCGCAATTGCTTCACAGCCTCTGTATGGATCCTCTGCCGGATCAAGCGTAAATCTGCTGTAACTCTGTCCCTGCAGTAGTACTACCGTGTGTCATGTCAAACCCCTCAGTCTACACTGTCATGTCAAACCCCTCAGTCTACACTGTCATGTCAAACCCCTCAGTCTACACTGTCATGTCTAACCCCTCAGTCTACACTGTCATGTCTAACCCCTCAGTCTACACTGTCATGTCTAACCCCTCAGTCTACACTGTCATGTCTAACCCCTCAGTCTACACTGTCATGTCTAACCCCTCAGTCTACACTGTCATGTCTAACCCCTCAGTCTACACTCCATACTTTCTCAACTACACAGCAGGAATCCGGTACTGGTCATCCTCCTGGTTCTTTGTGAGATGTTATGGTCCTCTAATAAAACATATTTGGCCTTCAATCCTCAAAACGTTCTACAGCTTCACCATTGAGAGCATCTTGACTGGCTGCATTACTTCTTGGTATGGCAACTGCACCGCCCTTGATTGTCGCTACAGAGGGTGGTGTGGACAGCCCAGCACATCACTGGGGCCGAGCAACCTGCCATCTATATCAGGCGGTGTGAATGGAAGGCCTGGAAAATTGTTACACTCCAGTTACCCATACCATAGACTGTTCTCTCTGCTTCTGCATGGCAAGTGGTACCGGAGTGCTAAGTCTGACACCAACAGGCTCCAGAACAGCTTCTATCCCCAAGCCATAAGACTGCTAATTAGCTAACTAATTGGCTACACAGACTATCTGCATTGACCCTTCTATTTGATTTATATTTTTGCAATGTCTCTGTGCACACACACACACACACACACACACTATTTCTCATTGGTTTGGGCTCTTTGTGGGTGGGCTGCTGACTAGCTAGCTTCCTGACATCCACTGTGCGGGTGTGCTGCTGACTAGCTAGCTTCCTGAAATCCACTGTGCGGTTGGGCTGCTGACTAGCTAGCTTCCTGACATCTACTGTGCGGGTGGGCTGCTGACTAGCTAGCTTCCTGACATCTACTGTGCGGGTGGGCTGCTGACTAGCTAGCTTCCTGACATCTACTGTGCGGGTGGGCTGCTGACTAGCTAGCTTCCTGACATCTACTGTGCGGGTGGGCTGCTGACTAGCTAGCTTCCTGACATCTACTGTGCGGGTGGGCTGCTGACTAGCTAGCTTCCTGACATCTACTGTGCGGGTGGGCTGCTGACTAGCTAGCTTCCTGACATCCACTGTGCGGGTGGGCTGCTGACTAGCTAGCTTCCTGACATCCACTGTGCGGGTGGGCTGCTGACTAGCTAGCTTCCTGACATCCACTGTGCGGGTGGGCTGCTGACTAGCTAGCTTCCTGACATCCACTGTGCGGGTGGGCTGCTGACTAGCTAGCTTCCTGACATCCACTGTGCGGGTGGGCTGCTGACTAGCTAGCTTCCTGACATCCACTGTGCGGGTGGGCTGCTGACTAGCTAGCTTCCTGACATCGACTGCTCTGCATTTAGTCCTTGAAATTACATTTCATAGCCCAGTCATTTGTTATGAGTGTTGTGTTATGGACTTGATGGGTGGAAATTAAGTATTGCTTTTAGAACCAGACCAGTTTGTTTCCATGGCAGCCAGGAAGGTACAGTTGAAGTCGGAAGTTTACACACACAGTCTGGTTCATCCTTGGGAGCAATTTCCAAACGCCTGAACGTACAACGTTCATCTGTACAAAGAATTGTATGCAAGTATAAACACCATGGGACCACGTAGCCTCATACCACTCAGGAAGGAGACGCATTCTGTCTCCTAGAGATGAACGTCCTTTGGTGCAAAAAATGCAAATCAATCCCAGAACAACAGCAAAGGACCTTGTGAAGATGCTGATGGAAACGGGTATCTATATCCACAGTAAAATGAGTCCTATATCGACATTACCCGAAAGGCCTCTCAGCAAGGAAGAAGCCACTGCTCCAAAACCGCCATGAAAAGCCAGACTACGGTTTGCAACTGCACATGGGGACAAAGATCGTACTTTTTGGAGAAATTCTGGTCTGATGAAACAAAAATAGATCTGTTTGGACATAATGACCATCGTTATGTTTGGAAGAAAAAGGGTGAGGCTTGCAAGCCGAAGAACACCATCCCAACCGTGAAGCACGAGGGTGGTAGCATCATGTTGTGGGGTTGATTTGATGCAGGAGGGACTGGTGGACTTCACAAAATAGATTGCATCATGAGGAAGGAACGTTTTGTGTGTATATATATATATATATTAGAAGCAACATCTCAAGACATCAGTCAGGAAGTTAAAGCTTGTTCGCAAATGGGTCTTCCAAATGGACAATGACCCCAAGCATACTTCCAAAGTTGTGGCAAAATGGCTTAAGGACAACAAAGTCAAGGTATTGGAGTGGCCATCACAAAGCCCTGACCTCAATCCTATAGAACATTTGTGGGCAGAACTGAAAAAGCGTGTGTGAGCAAGGAGGCCTACAAACCTGACTGAGTTACACCAGTTCTGTCAGGTGGAATTGGCCAAAATTCACAACTTATTGTGGGAAGCTTGTGGAAGGCTACCCGAAACGTTTGACCCAAGTTAAACAATTTAAAGGCAATGCTACCAAATATAGTTGAGTGTATGTAAACTTCTGACCCACTGGGAATGTGATTAAATAAATAAAAGCTGAAATAAATCATTCTCTCTACTATTATTCTGACATTTCACATTCTTAAAATAAAGTGGTGATCCTAACTGACCTAAGACGGAATTTCTACTATGATTAAATGTGAGGAATTGTGAAAAATGTAGTTGAAATTTATTTGGATAGGGTGTATGTAAACTTCCGACTTCAACTGAACATCTGTATTGGACTATACACCCTGCAGTGAAATGTGCCAGCTCTGTGCTCTGTGGCTCTGTGCTCTGTGGCTCTGAGCTGTGTGGCTCTGAGCTGTGTGGCTCTGAGCTGTGTGCCTCTGTGCTCTGTGGCTCTGTGCTCTGTGGCTCTGTGCTCTGTGCTCTGTGGCTCTGAGCTGTGTGGCTCTGAGCTGTGTGGCTCTGGTTCATTTGGGACTCTAGATGTTGAATAGCTCCGTTCCTACATCTAGCATGAGAGACAGCAGCACACTGTAAATTCCCAGGACAGCAGCACACTGTAAATTCCCAGGACAGCAGCACACTGTAAATTCCCAGGACAGCAGCACACTGTAAATTCCCAGGACAGCAGCACACTGTAAATTCCCAGGACAGCAGCACACTGTAAATTCCCAGGACAGCAGCACACTGTAAATTCCCAGGACAGCAGCACACTGTAAATTCCCAGGACAGCAGCACACTGTAAATTCCCAGGACAGCAGCACACTGTAAATTCCCAGGACAGCAGCACACTGTAAATTTGACATTTAGGATAGCGTGAGAGGGTGGTGGTGTGGAGAAATCATTAAATAGATTCATTGGATGCATAAATAGAAATGCCTCTCACAAATGGGAATTGATGAACTCATTCGACTAGAGGAACCTGATGCTATTTATAGGGATGTATTCTCCTGTGTCTGGGGTGGGAGCCGCTTGTTCCGTCCTAAATAGCCCCCTAATCCCTTGATAGTGCACTACGTTTAACCTGGGCCTGGTCAAAAGGGATTAGGGGATATTTTAGCAGAATTCTGCATTCTGAGTCTCAATTTGGTGTTTGTCTCATTTTGTGAAGTCTTGGTTGGTGAGCGGACCACAGACCTCACAACCTTAAAGGGCAATGGGTTCTATAACTGATTCAAGTATTTTTAGACAGATCCTAATTGGTTTATCGAATTATATGTTCCTTTTGATGGCATAGAAGGCCCTTCTTGCCTTGTCTCAGATCGTTCACAGCTTTGTGGAAGTTACCTGTCGCACTGATATGTATAGTTTTTTTGTGTGCTACAGTGCAACAGTGTCTAGATATAATTTGTATTTGTTGTCTTGGCAACTGGGCCTTTTTTGGAACACCATTATTTGTGTCTTACTGAGATTTACTGTCAGGGCCCGGGTCTGACAGAATTGTGCAGAAGATCTAGGTGCTGCTGTAGGCCCTCCTTGGTTGGGGACAGAAGCACCAGATCATCAGCAAACAGTAGACATTTGACTTCAGATTCTAGTAGGGTGAGGACGGGTGCTGCAGACTGTTCTAGTGCCCTCGCCAATTCATTGATTTATATGTTGAAGAGGGTGGGGCTTAAACTCCATCTCTGTCTCACCCCCCTCTGTTTTAACCGCACTTCACTCACTCCTCTCCTCCCAGGGTTCCTGAGTTCGTGCGGGAGCGTCGTTTCGGTAACTGGCTGAAGGATGCGCGTGATTGGGCCGTTTCCAGGAACCGCTATTGGGGCACGCCCATTCCCCTCTGGTGCAGCGACGATTTTGAGGAGGTCAGACACACACGCACACACACACACACACACACACACAGTAACTTTAAGGAGGTCAGTAACCATCTTTCTGACACACATAAAGTCAGTGAAGACCAGCTCTACCTTCACAGCAGTAGAACAGGGAGTCAAACGTTTCTTATTGTTCAATAAGAAGAACAATCTTTATTTTCATACGCAAAACGTTTTGCTTCATTATGCATCAAAATAATTCATAAAAAATTAACAAATCACTATCGACTACTCTTCCCTAAGTCTCTTCTGCCCATAAATGTTTTCTAGCGTTTTCAAAGGCCTTCACACACTGGAACCTCATTACTCCCCCTCCTCACAAGCTGAAGAGAATGTATGGTTAGATAGACTTACATACATAATGTGTTCTTAGCCCACAGCTGGTCCTGAAAAACCCTCTTCATTTAGATGTCAGAATTGGGTTGTTTGAGTCTTTTGAAAAATGTAATGATTAAAAAGACAGCGAGAGAGCAACCAGTGACCTGCTTCCTAGAAATAGCAGTCTGGCTGGGTCTGTTAACAGGCGGCAGTGGTCTCCGGAGGGGCTGGTGGCTCCCTGAGCTAGAGGGAGGGAGTGGAGAGTAAAGAGATGGCGGGAGGTAGAGGAGTGGAAGGAGAGCAGAGATGGAGGGAGGGGGAGAGATGGAGGGAGAGGAGAGGGAGAGATTGAGGGAGGGAGGGAGGGAGGGAGGGAGGGAGAGGAGAGAGCGATGAGGGAGGGAGGGAGGGGAGAGCGATGAGGGAGGGAGGGAGGGAGGGAGGGGAGAGCGATGAGGGAGGGAGGGAGGGAGGGGAGAGCGATGAGGGAGGGAGGGAGGGAGGGGAGAGCGATGAGGGAGAGGAGAGCGATGAGAGCGATGAGGGAGGGAGAGGAGAGGGAGAGGGAGGGAGGGGATGAGAGGAGATGCTCTCCACTCCCTCCCTCCCTCCCTTATCGCTCTCCCCTCCCTCCCTCCCTCCCTCCCTCCCTCATCCCTCTCCCTCCCTCCCTCCCTCCCTCCCTCCCTCCCTCCCTCCCTCCCTCCCTCCCTCATCGCTCTCCTCTCCCTCCCTCCCTCCCTCATCGCTCTCCTCTCCCTCCCTCCCTCCCTCCCTCCCTCATCGCTCTCCTCTCCCTCCCTCCCTCCCTCATCGCTCTCCTCTCCCTCCCTCCCTCCCCCATCGCTCTCCTCTCCCTCCCTCCATCGCTCTCCCCTCCCTCCCTCTCTCTGTCGTGTGACACACCGGTCGTATCTGGACCAGCTACCTGAGTCTGTTTGAAATTGGAGCAGAATTACAGGCACCTGTCTGCCAGCTAGCCTAGAGCTTCATTAACCACCTGTCTGCCAGCTAGCCTAGAGCTTCATTAACCACCTGTCTGCCAGCTAGCCTAGAGCTTCATTAACCACCTGTCTGCTAGCTAGCCTAGAGCTTCATTAACCACCTGTCTGCTAGCTAGCCTAGAGCTTTATTAACCACCTGTCTGCTAGCTAGCCTAGAGCTTCATTAACCACCTGTCTGCTAGCTAGCCTAGAGCTTCATTAACCACCTGTCTGCCAGCTAGCCTAGAGCTTCATTAACCACCTGTCTGCTAGCTAGCCTAGAGCTTCATTAACCACCTGTCTGCCAGCTAGCCTAGAGCTTCATTAACCACCTGTCTGCCAGCTAGCCTAGAGCTTCATTAACCACCTGTCTGCCAGCTAGCCTAGAGCTTCATTAACCACCTGTCTGCCAGGTAGCCTAGAGCTTCATATCACTGGTTGTCTGCCAGCTAGCCTAGAGCTTCATATCACTGGTTGTCTGCCAGCTAGCCTAGAGCTTCATATCACTGGTTGTCTGCCTGCTAGCCTAGAGCTTCATATCACTGGTTGTCTGCCTGCTAGCCTAGAGCTTCATATCACTGGTTGTCTGCCAGCTAGCCTAGAGCTTCATATCACTGGTTGTCTGCCAGCTAGCCTAGAGCTTCATATCACTGGTTGTCTGCCAGCTAGCCTAGAGCTTCATATCACTGGTTGTCTGCCTGCTAGCCTAGAGCTTCATATCACTGGTTGTCTGCCTGCTAGCCTAGAGCTTCATATCACTGGTTGTCTGCCAGCTAGCCTAGAGCTTCATATCACTGGTTGTCTGCCAGCTAGCCTAGAGCTTCATATCACTGGTTGTCTGCCTGCTAGCCTAGAGCTTCATATCACTGGTTGTCTGCCTGCTAGCCTAGAGCTTCATATCACTGGTTGTCTGCCAGCTAGCCTAGAGCTTCATATCACTGGTTGTCTGCCAGCTAGCCTAGAGCTTCATATCACTGGTTGTCTGCCAGCTAGCCTAGAGCTTCATATCACTGGTTGTCTGCCAGCTAGCCTAGAGCTTCATATCACTGGTTGTCTGCCAGCTAGCCTAGAGCTTCATATCACTGGGTGTCTGCCAGCTAGCCTAGAGCTTCATATCACTGGTTGTCTGCCAGCTAGCCTAGAGCTTCATATCACTGGTTGTCTGCCAGCTACCCTAGAGCTTCATATCACTGGTTGTCTGCCTGCTAGCCTAGAGCTTCATATCACTGGTTGTCTGCCTGCTAGCCTAGAGCTTCATATCACTGGTTGTCTGCCAGCTAGCCTAGAGCTTCATATCACTGGGAATGTGTCAAATCAAATCAAACTTTATTTGTCACTGTGTGTGAAGGTTGGCGGCCAGTTAAATTAGCCAAAGGCTGCCTTGATAATCTGGTTCATTCTCTTAAATTAAATACCATGACTGTTTTGTCATTAGCTGGGAATGTTTGAAATGTCTAACATACTTTGGTGATATACCTATCAACCTACTGCATACCTGACATACTTTGGTGATATACCTATCAACCTACTGCATACCTGACATACTTTGGTGATATACCTATCAACCTACTGCATACCTGATATACGTTGGTGATATACCTATCAACCTACTGCATACCTGACATACCTATCAACCTATTGCATACCTGATATACGTTGGTGATATACCTATCAACCTACTGCATACCTGACATACTTTGGTGATATACCTATCAACCTACTGCATACCTGACATACTTAGGTATATCACCAATCAACCTACTGCATACCTGACATACTTTGGTGATATACCTATCAACCTACTGCATACCTCTTAAAAATAGACGTTTTCGTGTGCAGGGTGTTAAACACTCATTAACCCTTTACACTCGTGGGAATTGGCCTATATGGATAGGATTAAATTCAAGGAATCAACGACGGCATGAGAAGGAGAGGCTCGTAGAATCAACGACGGCATGAGAAGGAGAGGCTCGTAGAATCAACGACGGCATGAGAAGGAGAGGCTCGTAGAATCAACGACGGCATGAGAAGGAGAGGCTCGTAGAATCAACGACGGCATGAGAAGGAGAGGCTCGTAGAATCAACGACGGCATGAGAAGGAGAGGCTCGTAGAATCAACGACGGCATGAGAAGGAGAGGCTCGTAGAATCAACGACGGCATGAGAAGGAGAGGCTCGTAGAATCAACGACGGCATGAGGAGGAGAGGCTCGTAGAATCAACGACTGCATGAGAAGGAGAGGCTCGTAGAATCAACGACGGCATGAGAAGGAGAGGCTCGTAGAATCAACGACGGCATGAGAAGGAGAGGCTCGTAGAATTGTAGAAATCTGCGTGCTCTGGTAGGGGGTCCTGCGTGCTCTGGTAGGGGGTCCTGCGTGCTCTGGTAGGGGGTCCTGCGTGCTCTGGTAGGGGGTCCTGCGTGCTCTGGTAGGGGGTCCTGCGTGCTCTGGTAGGGGGTCCTGCGTGCTCTGGTAGGGGGTCCTGCGTGCTCTGGTAGGGGGTCCTGCGTGCTCTGGTAGGGGGTCCTGCGTGCTCTGGTAGGGGGTCCTGCGTGCTCTGGTAGGGGGTCCTGCGTGCTCTGGTAGGGGGTCCTGCGTGCTCTGGTAGAGCTGAACTTCCCATCACTAGTGAACTGTGTGTAGGCACCTGACCTGAGCCATACAGGGCCTTCAGTATTCACACACCTTAACTTTTCCCACACTTTGTTGTTAGCCTGAATTTAAAATAGATTACATTTAGAAACTAAAAAATGGCTTCTAGCAATGATCAACAACCAACTTGACAGAGCTTGAAGAATATTGTACAATCCAGGTGTGCAAATATCTTAGAGACTTAACCAGAAAGACTCACAGCTGAAATTTTTGCTAATGGTGATTCTGACAGGTTAGTGGGGAGCAATGTAGGCTATGGTGATTCTGACAGGTTAGTGGGGAGCAATGTAGGCTATGGTGATTCTGACAGGTTAGTGGGGAGCAATGTAGGCTATGGTGATTCTGACAGGTTAGTGGGGAGCAATGTAGGCTATGGTGATTCTGACAGGTTAGTGGGGAGCAATGTAGGCTATGGTGATTCTGACAGGTTAGTGGGGAGCAATGTAGGCTAAGGTGATTCTGACAGGTTAGTGGGGAGCAATGTAGGCTATGGTGATTCTGACAGGTTAGTGGGGAGCAATGTAGGCTATGGTGATTCTGACAGGTTAGTGGGGAGCAATGTAGGCTATGGTGATTCTGACAGGTTAGTGGGGAGCAATGTAGGCTATGGTGATTCTGACAGGTTAGTGGGGAGCAATGTAGGCTATGGTGATTCTGACAGGTTAGTGGGGAGCAATGTAGGCTATGGTGATTCTGACAGGTTAGTGGGGAGCAATGTAGGCTATGGTGATTCTGACAGGTTAGTGGGGAGCAATGTAGGCTATGGTGATTCTGACAGGTTAGTGGGGAGCAATGTAGGCTAAGGTGATTCTGACAGGTTAGTGGGGAGCAATGTAGGCTATGGTGATTCTGACAGGTTAGTGGGGAGCAATGTAGGCTATGGTGATTCTGACAGGTTAGTGGGGAGCAATGTAGGCTATGGTGATTCTGACAGGTTAGTGGGGAGCAATGTAGGCTATGGTGATTCTGACAGGTTAGTGGGGAGCAATGTAGGCTATGGTGATTCTGACAGGTTAGTGGGGAGCAATGTAGGCTATGGTGATTCTGACAGGTTAGTGGGGAGCAATGTAGGCTAAGGTGATTCTGACAGGTTAGTGGGGAGCAATGTAGGCTATGGTGATTCTGACAGGTTAGTGGGGAGCAATGTAGGCTATGGTGATTCTGACAGGTTAGTGGGGAGCAATGTAGGCTATGGTGATTCTGACAGGTTAGTGGGGAGCAATGTAGGCTAAGGTGATTCTGACAGGTTAGTGGGGAGCAATGTAGGCTATGGTGATTCTGACAGGTTAGTGGGGAGCAATGTAGGCTAAGGTGATTCTGACAGGTTAGTGGGGAGCAATGTAGGCTATGGTGATTCCCCTTCACTTTTGATCTGAAATCACCATGATCTAATAGTTCACTTGTAATTTTTGCATAATTAAAGTGTTTGAGCTAGAAATTATGACATTTGATAAAAACAACCTAGCAAATTAGAATTGTTTGCCATTCAACTAATAAAGCCTAATATTGTGAAAGCCATTTTACAATCATTTGAATGCTGAAAGTTAAGATGTCCAAGAGAATATTCCTATACCTCTCGTTGTTTAGCGTGCAAAGCTGACTAGTCTACTGATAGATCAATGACTGTCACAGGAGTTACATGCTTAGTTCTAGACTGAAGGAGAGGAAGCATCATTTGTCACAAAAGATGAGATATTTTCAGAAAGGTGGAAAGTAATTTCACCTATAGTTAGTTAACCGGCAATGTGTAAGTTTGGATCGATTTTTCTGACCGATACATGCTACATTTGGGTCAGTCTGGGTCCCGCGGACCGATCTTCAGCTCTGTCATTTACAGGACGACACAATGGAGGCTATTGCTCTAATGTTGCTGACACCCTGTCTGTCTGTCTGTCTGTCCCAGGTGGTGTGTGTGGGGTCCATGGCTGAGCTGGAGGAGTTGACAGGAGTGAAAGTAACTGATCTGCATCGGGAAAGGTGAGTCACTGATCGTCTGCAGCGATTTTGCACACACGCGCACACCGAGACACACACACACACCGAGACACACACACACCGAGACACACACACACCGAGACACACACACACCGAGACACACACACACCGAGACACACACACACCGAGACACACACACACCGAGACACACACACACCGAGACACGCGCACACCGAGACACGGGCACACCGAGACACACACACACCGAGGCACACCGAGACACACACACACCGAGACACACACACACACACGCGCACACCGAGACACACACACACACACGCGCACACCGAGACACACACACACCGAGACACACGCACACCGAGACACACGCACACCGAGACACGCGCACACCGAGACACGCGCACACCGAGACACGCGCACACCGAGACACACGGGCACACCGAGACACGCGCACACCGAGACACGCGCACACCGAGACACGCGCACACCGAGACACGCGCACACCGAGACACGCGCACACCGAGACACGCGCACACCGAGACACGCGCACACCGAGACACACGCACACCGAGACACACGGGCACACCGAGACACACGGGCACACCGAGACACACGCACACCGAGACACACGGGCACACCGAGACACACGCACACCGAGACACGCGCACACCGAGACACACGCACACCGAGACACACACACACACACGCGCACACCGAGACACACACACACCGAGACACACACACACCGAGACACACGCACACCGAGACACACGGGCACACCGAGACACACGCACACCGAGACACACGGGCACACCGAGACACACGCACACCGAGACACACGGGCACACCGAGACACACGCACACCGAGACACGCGCACACCGAGACACGCGCACACCGAGACACACGGGCACACCGAGACACGCGCACACCGAGACACGCGCACACCGAGACACACGCACACCGAGACACACGCACACCGAGACACACGCACACCGAGACACGCGCACACCGAGACACACGCACACCGAGACACACGCACCCACACAGTGATGGTCATTGAACCATCCTCTTTAATCCCATCATTGAACCACCCTCTTTAATCCCATCATTGAACCACCCTCTTTAATCCCATCATTGAACCACCCTCTTTAATCCCATCATTGAACCATCCTCTTTAATCCCATCATTGAACCATCCTCTATAATCCCATCATTGAACCACCCTCTTTAATCCCATCATTGAACCACCCTCTTTAATCCCATCATTGAACCACCCTCTTTAATCCCATCATTGAACCACCCTCTTTAATCCTATTGTTCCTCTTAATCATTTGAAGTGACTACTGAAATATCTCTTTCCATTGTGTTTTAATTCATTTGATGTGTGGATGACAATCAATAAAATCTATCCATACCAACACTCAAAGCTCATTGTTCTATATTTAATGCAGTGTTTACAACCTCTTACTGATCGATTAATCCAATCTCTCCTCTCTCTCCCTCCATAGCATTGACCAGTTGACTATCCCGTCCCGCTGTGGTAAAGGCGTCTTGCGCAGGGTCACTGAGGTGTTTGACTGCTGGTTTGAGTCCGGCAGCATGCCCTACGCCCAGGCCCACTACCCCTTTGAGAACAGGAAGGAATTTGAAGACTCCTTCCCTGCTGACTTCATTGCTGAGGGCATCGACCAGACCAGAGGATGGTAAGACCTTGTTAGCCTGCTGAGCTAAAGTATCTAGAACTTGTTAGCCTGCTGAGCTAAAGTATCTAGAACTTGTTAGCCTGCTGAGCTAAAGTATCTAGAACTTGTTAGCCTGCTGAGCTAAAGTATCTAGAACTTGTTAGCCTGCTGAGCTAAAGTATCTAGACCTTGTTAGCCTGCTGAGCTAAAGTATCTAGACCTTGTTAGCCTGCTGAGCTAAAGTATCTAGAACTTGTTAGCCTGCTGAGCTAAAGTATCTAGAACTTGTTAGCCTGCTGAGCTAAAGTACAGTTGAAGTCGGAAGTTTACATAACCCTTAGCGTGGGTTACATACAAGTGTATGTAAACTTCTGACTTTAACTGTATCAAGACACTGTTAGCCTGCTGAGCTAAAGTATCAAGATAGTGTTACTATAATGAGTTAATCAATCAATCAATCAATCACCTGATGGTATACTGTTCCCTTAGGTTCTACATTCTAATCAATCACCTGATGGTATACTGTTCCCTTAGGTTCTACATTCTAATCAATCACCTGATGGTATACTGTTCCCTTAGGTTCTACATTCTAATCAATCACCTGATGGTATACTGTTCCCTTAGGTTCTACACTCTAATCAATCACCTGATGTAGGGCTGCACGATTAATCTAATTCAGATTTAAATTGCGTTATTGACATGTGCAATATCCATATCGCAAGAGGCTGAGATTCCGACACAGTTAATAAAACTAGGTTTTTTTTCAACCTCGTACCTCGGCACCCCAAGGGATGCACCTTTTGGTTTTTGCCCAATACAATACACAGCTGATTCAAATAATCAACTAATTAATCTGCTATGTAGTGCTATGTAGTGCTATGTAGTGCTATGTAGTGCTTGGGCAAAAAACTGGCTAGACTGTTCATTCACTCTACATGCACAAAGGATGCTGACCAATCACAAGCGGGCTCTCTCACTCTGCATGGCATGCACATGCTGGCCAATCACAAGCGTCCCCATTGTAGAGCGTGCAGTTAGATGCTGATGAGGAGAGCGAGGGTTTCAGTGTGTTGAGCATTTTTTGATGCTCATGTATGTTAATATGTAGGTTTAATAATATGTAGCCTATAACAAAGTTAAGAAAATATTTAGTTTAATTCAGCACAGTATGTATTCATTCATATGATCTCATTTTAGAAGTGATGTTCTGTACCCTAACAGTTGTTTAACCATGTCTGATGGAAGTTTTCACCCAGGTGTTTGAAAATCGTAATTCATTATGGCATTCATTATACCCTCTGTCTCTTCCCTCCAGACCTCAGTCTAACAGGCAGCCTATGACAGTGTGTTGACCTTTACCCCCCTGTCTCTTCCCTCCAGACCTCAGTCTAACAGGCAGCCTATGACAGTGTGTTGACCTTTACCCCCTGTCTCTTCCCTCCAGACCTCAGTCTAACAGGCAGCCTATGACAGTGTTGACCTTTACCCTCTTTCTCTTCCCTCCAGACCTCAGTCTAACAGGCAGCCTATGACAGTGTGTTGACCTTTACCCCCTGTCTCTTCCCTCCAGACCTCAGTCTAACAGGCAGCCTATGACAGTGTTGACCTTTACCCTCTTTCTCTTCCCTCCAGACCTCAGTCTAACAGGCAGCCTATGACAGTGTTGACCTTTACCCTCTTTCTCTTCCCTCCAGACCTCAGTCTAACAGGCAGCCTATGACAGTGTGTTGACCTTTACCCCCTGTCTCTTCCCTCCAGACCTCAGTCTAACAGGCAGCCTATGACAGTGTTGACCTTTACCCTCTGTCTCTTCCCTCCAGACCTCAGTCTAACAGGCAGCCTATGACAGTGTTGACCTTTACCCTCTGTCTCTTCCCTCCAGACCTCAGTCTAACAGGCAGCCTATGACAGTGTGTTGACCTTTACCCTCTGTCTCTTCCCTCCAGACCTCAGTCTAACAGGCAGCCTATGACACTGTGTTGACCTTTACCCTCTGTCTCTTCCCTCCAGACCTCAGTCTAACAGGCAGCCTATGACAGTGTGTTGACCTTTACCCTCTGTCTCTTCCCTCCAGACCTCAGTCTAACAGGCAGCCTATGACAGTGTGTTGACCTTTACCCTCTGTCTCTTCCCTCCAGACCTCAGTCTAACAGGCAGCCTATGACAGTGTGTTGACCTTTACCCTCTGTCTCTTCCCTCCAGACCTCAGTCTAACAGGCAGCCTATGACAGTGTTGACCTTTACCCTCTGTCTCTTCCCTCCAGACCTCAGTCTAACAGGCAGCCTATGACAGTGTGTTGACCTTTACCCTCTGTCTCTTCCCTCCAGACCTCAGTCTAACAGGCAGCCTATGACAGTGTGTTGACCTTTACCCTCTGTCTCTTCCCTCCAGACCTCAGTCTAACAGGCAGCCTATGACAGTGTGTTGACCTTTACCCTCTGTCTCTTCCCTCCAGACCTCAGTCTAACAGGCAGCCTATGACAGTGTGTTGACCTTTACCCTCTGTCTCTTCCCTCCAGACCTCAGTCTAACAGGCAGCCTATGACAGTGTTGACCTTTACCCTCTGTCTCTTCCCTCCAGACCTCAGTCTAACAGGCAGCCTATGACAGTGTGTTGACCTTTACCCTCTGTCTCTTCCCTCCAGACCTCAGTCTAACAGGCAGCCTATGACAGTGTTGACCTTTACCCCCTGTCTCTTCCCTCCAGACCTCAGTCTAACAGGCAGCCTATGACAGTGTGTTGACCTTTACCCCCTGTCTCTTCCCTCCAGACCTCAGTCTAACAGGCAGCCTATGACAGTGTGTTGACCTTTACCCCCTGTCTCTTCCCTCCAGACCTCAGTCTAACAGGCAGCCTATGACAGTGTGTTGACCTTTACCCCCTGTCTCTTCCCTCCAGACCTCAGTCTAACAGGCAGCCTATGACAGTGTGTTGACCTTTACCCCCTGTCTCCCTAATTTGATGGTAAACTGTTCTCTAAGGTTCTATACCCTCCTGGTGTTGTCCACGGCTCTGTTTGGTAAACCACCGTTCAAGAACGTCATCGTCAACGGACTGGTGCTCGCCAGGTCAGCCCCCCAACACACACACACACACGGACTGGTGCTCGCCAGGTCAGCCCCCCAACACACACACACACAGACTGATGCTCCCCAGGTCAGCCCCCCAACACACACACACACAGACTGGTGCTCCCCAGGTCAGCCCCCCAACACACACACACACAGACTGGTGCTCCCCAGGTCAGCCCCCCAACACACACACACACAGACTGGTGCTCCCCAGGTCAGCCCCCCAACACACACACACACAGACTGGTGCTCCCCAGGTCAGCCCCCCAACACACACACACACAGACTGGTGCTCGCCAGGTCAGCCCCCCAACACACACACACACACACACACAGACTGGTGCTGGCCAGGTTAATTCACATTGTTGTGTGGTTGTGTGACAGTGGTGCCGTAAAGCCCTGTTACATAACATGTTACAGTAAAGTTATCTTCTATAATAATGAGACTGGTGTAAATGAGTCCCAAATGGCACCCTCTTCCTTATACAGTGCACTGCTTTTGACCAGGGCCCATACCAAAAGTAGTGCACTATATAGGGGATAGGGTGCCATTTGGGACTCATTATAGCCAATATCTAACCAGTATATTATGGTGCTGTGATATTTAGCCTGCAGCTGTCTGTCTCTCTCACACACACACACACACACAGAGCGAGAGACACACACACACAGAGCGAGAGAGAGACACACACACACACACACACAGACACAGAGCGAGAGACACACACACACAGAGCGAGAGAGAGACACACACACACACACACAGACACAGAGCGAGAGAGAGAGACACACACACAGAGCGAGAGACACACACACACAGAGCGAGAGAGAGACACACACACACACACACAGACACAGAGCGAGAGACACACACACACAGAGCGAGAGAGAGACACACACACACAGACACAGAGCGAGAGAGAGAGACACACACACAGAGCGAGAGAGACACACACACACAGAGCGAGAGAGAGAGACACACACACACACACACACAGAGAGAGAGAGACACACACACACACACACACACACACACAGACACAGAGAGAGAGAGACACACACAGACAGACACAGACAACGTACTAAATGTTTTCAAACACTGACCTGGAAAAACTTGGCTCATCTTATTACCATATGTAAAGTGATGTTCTCTCTCTGTATCCCAGCGATGGACAGAAGATGAGTAAACGTAAGAAGAACTACCCTGATCCTGGTCTGGTAGTGAAGAACTATGGAGCCGATGCCCTGAGGTAAGCTCTATATTGACACATGGTTAATGAATAAAGCAGGGTGAAATCACACCATATGGTTAATGAATAAAGCAGAGTGTAATGCCACCATTAGGTTAAAAGAATAAGGAAGGTTGTAATCCCGCCGTATGGTTAATGAATAAAGCAAGGTGTAATCCCACTGTATGGTTAATGAATAAGGCAGGGTGTAATGCCACCATTAGGTTAAAAGAATAAGGCAGGGTGTAATCCCGCCGTATGGTTAATGAATAAGGCAAGGTGTAATGCCACCATTAGGTTAAAAGAATAAGGCAGGGTGTAATCCCGCCGTATGGTTAATGAATAAAGCAGGGTGTAATCCCACTGTATGGTTAATGAATAAGGCAAGGTGTAATCCCACCATTAGGTTAAAAGAATAAGGCAAGGTGTAATCCCGCCGTATGGTTAATGAATAAAGCAGGGTGTAATGCCACCATTAGGTTAAAAGAATAAGGCAGGGTGTAATCCCGCCGTATGGTTAATGAATAAGGCAGGGTGTAATGCCACCATTAGGTTAAAAGAATAAGGCAGGGTGTAATCCCGCCGTATGGTTAATGAATAAGGCAAGGTGTAATCCCACCATATGGTTAATGAATAAAGCAGGGTGTAATCCCACTGTATGGTTAATGAATAAGGCAAGGTGTAATCCCACCATTAGGTTAAAAGAATAAGGCAAGGTGTAATCCCGCCGTATGGTTAATGAATAAGGCAGGGTGTAATCCCACTGTATGGTTAATGAATAAAGCAGGGTCTAATCCCACTGTATGGTTAATTAATAAAGCAGGGTGTAATCCCACTGTATGGTTAATGAATAAGGCAGGGTGTAATCCCACTGTATGGTTAATTAATAAAGCAGAGTGTAATGCCACCATTAGGTTAAAAGAATAAAGCAGGGTGTAATCCCGCCGTATGGTTAATGAATAAGGCAAGGTGTAATCCCACCATTAGGTTAAAAGAATAAGGCAGGGTGTAATCCCGCCGTATGGTTAATAAATAAGGCAGGGTGTAATCTCATTTTATGGTTAATGAGTAAGGCAGGGTGTAATCCAACCATATGGTTAATGAATAAAGAGCGATGTAATCCCGCAATATGGTTAATGAATAAGGCAAGGTGTAATCCCGCCGTATGGTTAATGAATAAAGCAGGGTGTAATCCCACCATATGGTTAATTAATAAGGCAGGGTGTAATCTCATTTTATGGTTAATGAGTAAGGCAGGGTGTAATCCAACCATATGGTGAAGTGCGATGTAATCCCGCCATATGTTTAATCAATAAACCTTCATTTTAATACAACCTGTTGTATAAATTATATTTCTATCTGGGAGAATCAGGGCAGACTAGCTAACAGCCACAGTGTCTTCCCTCTTGGAAAGGGTAGGGTACCATAGCGTCTCACATTAGAAGAGTTTTTTGATTGGACACTCAGTTCTTGTTACTTGCCTTGTGAGTTCATGAGAAATGAACGAAGTGAATAAGTATCTGGACATTTGCTCTGCTAGCCTCTCCAGTTAAACACTATTCTGCTAGTGCTGATGACTATATGATGACCTAACACTCTCTCTTTTGTGCCTCCCTCCAGGCTCTACCTAATCAACTCCCCGGTAGTGAGAGCTGAGAACCTGCGTTTCAAAGAGGAAGGAGTCAGAGATGTTCTGAAGGACGTCTTCCTCCCCTGGTACAACGCCTACCGCTTCTTGGTTCAAAACATCCAGCGTCTCCACAAGGTAACCTTGTAACCCAGCCCCACTCCCTCAGCCTTAGGCCTCCTCCCCTGCTCCAGCCTCAGCCTACCGCCTCTTGGTCCAAAACGTCTCCACAAGGTAACCTTGTAACCCAGCCCTTGTCCTTGATGATCTTTTTGGCCTTCCTGTGACATTTGGTGCTGTAGGTGTCCTAGACAGCAGGCAGTGTGCCCCCATATTTGTGAGGGTTTTAGGTGCCAAGCAAATTTACTCCAGCCTCCCGAGGTTGAAGAGGTGCTGTTGCGCCGCCTTCACTACACTCTCTCTGTTGTTTTCCGAAGTCCACGACCAGCTCCTTTGTTTTGTTGACGTTGAGTGAGAGGTTATTTTCCTTGCACAACACTCCCAGGGCTGTATGCTTTCTTGTCATTGTTGGTGATCAGGCCTACTGCTGTTGTGTCGTCTGCAAACTTGATGATTGAGTTGGAGTCGTGCTTGGCCACGCAGTCATGGGTGAACAGGGAGTACAGGAGTGGGCTGAGCACGCACCCTTGTGGGGCCTCAGGGAAGTGGTCGGGAAGTCCAGGACCCAGTTGCACAGGGCGGGGTTCAGACCCAGGGCCTCAAGCTTAATGATGTTGAACCAAGCTACTATGGTGTTGAATGCTGAGCTGTACAGTCGTGTACATGTCAGTATATACAGTCGTGTACATGTCAGTATATACAGTCGTGTACATGTCAGTATATACAGTCGTGTACATGTCAGTATATACAGTCGTGTACATGTCAGTATATACAGTCGTGTACATGTCAGTACATAGTCGTGTACATGTCAGTACATACAGTCGTGTACATGTCAGTACATACAGCCGTGTACATGTCAGTACATACAGCCGTGTACATGTCAGTACATACAGCCGTGTACATGTCAGTACATACAGTCGTGGCCAAAAGTTTTGAGAATGACACAAGTATTGGTCTCCACAAAGTTTGCTGCTTCAGTGTTCTTAGATCTTTATGTCAGTAGTTACTATGGTAACCTGAAGTATAATTACAAGTATTCCATAAGTGTCAAAGGCTTTCATTGACAATGACATTCAGTTTATGCAAAGAGTCAATATTTGCAGTGTTGACCCTTCTTTTTCAAGACCTCTGCAATCCGCCCTGGCATGCTGTCAATTAACTTCTGGGCCACATCCTGACTGCTGGCAGGCCATTCTTGCATAATCAATGCTTGGAGTTTGTCAGAAGTTGTGGGTTGTTTGTCCACCCGCCTCTTGTGGATCGACCACAAGTTCTCAATGGGATTAAGGTCTGGGGAGTTTCCTGGCCATGGACCCAAAATGTCGATGTTTTGTTCCCGAGCCACTTAGTTATCACTTTTGCCTTATGACAAGGTGCTCCATCATGCTGGAAAAGGCATTGGTCGTCACCAAACTGTTCTTGGATGGTTGGGAGAAGTTGCTCTCGGAGGATGTGTTGGTACCGTTCTTTATTCATGGCTGTGTTCTTAGGCAAAATTGTGAGTGAGCCCACTCCCTTGGCTGAGAAGCAACCCCACACATGAATGGTCTCAGGATGCTTTACTGTTGGCATGAAACAGGACAGATGGTAGCGCTCACCTTGTCTTCTACGGACAAGGTGTTTTCCGGATGGCCCAAACAATCGGAAAGGGGATTCATCAGAGAAAATGACTCTACCCCAGTCCTCAGCAGTCCAATCCCTGTACCTTTTGCAGAATATCAGGCTGTCCCTGATGTTTTTCCTGGAGGGAAGTGGCTTCTTTGCTGCCCTTCTTGACACCAGGCCATCCTCCAAAAGTCTCCTCACACCTGCCTGCTGACATTCCTGAGCAAGCTCTGCACTGGTGGTGCCCCGATCCCGCAGCTGAATCAACTTTAGGAGACGGTCCTGTCGCTTGCTGGACTTTCTTGGGCGCCCTGACGCCTTCTTCACAACAATTGAACCTCTCTCCTTGAAGTTCTTGATGATCCGATAAATGGTTGATTTAGGTGCAATCTTACCAGCAGCAATATCCTTGCCTGTGAAGCCCTTTTTGTGCAAAGCAATGATGACGGCACGTGTTTCCTTGCAGGTAACCATGGTTGACAGAAGAATAACAATGATTTCAAGCACCACCCTCCTTTTAAAGCTTCCAGTCTGTTATTCTGACTCAATCAGCATGACAGAGTGATCTCCAGCAGTGTCCTCGTCAACACTCTCGCCTGTGTTAACGAGACAATCACTGACATGATGGCCCTTTTGGGTCCTTTTGTGGCAGGGCTGAAATGCAGTGGAAATGTTTTTTTGGGATTAAGTTCATTTTCATGGCAAAGAGGGACTTTGCAATTAATTGCAATTCATCTGATCACTCTTCATGACATTCTGGAGTATATGCAAATTGCCATCATCAACACTGAGGCAGCAAACTTTGTGGAGACCAATACTTGTGTCATTCTCTCAACTTTTGGCCATGGCAATTTTAATGCACAGAGATACCATGGCGATACCATGCCTTTCATCCGCCGCCATCACCTCATGTTTCAGTATGATAATGTCCCAGTTCTTCCATGGCCTGCATACTCACCAGACATGTCACCCATTGAGCATGTTTGGGGAAACTCCCTAGTCCTTGCCGATGACAAGCATACCCATAACATGATGCAGCCACCACCATGCTTGAAAATATGAAGAGTGGATTTGCTGAAAAGATAACACTTTGTATTCAGGACATAAAGTTTGTTTCTTTGCCACATTTTTTGCAAACAGGATGCATTTTTTCTGTACAGGCTTCCTTCTTTTCACTCTGTCAGTTAGGTTAGTATTGTGGAGTTACTACCATGTTGTTGATCCATCCTCAGTTAGGTTAGTATTGTGGAGTTACTACCATGTTGTTGATCCATCCTCAGTTAGGTTAGTATTGTGGAGTTACTACCATGTTGTTGATCCATCCTCAGTTTTCTCCTGTCACAACCATCTCTTTCTATTGCTCTGTCGCTCTCTGTCTCTTTCTGTGTCCTGTTTTCCGTGTGACCTTTTGCCCTGTGACCTTTGTCCTTCAGGAGGACGGCATCAGCTTCCTATACAACGAGGGCACAGCCAAGTGCAGTGACAACATAATGGACAAGTGGATCCAGTCCTTCACCCAGTCTCTCATCCAGTTCTTCAAGGCTGAGATGGATGGTGAGCTTCACAAAGCCACACACACACGGTGTACAAACATGTACTACACAGACAAGCCGGAACACACCCCCACACACAGTGTACAAACATGTACTACACAGACAAGCCGGAACACACCCCCACACACAGTGTACAAACATGTACTACACAGACAAGCCGGAACACACCCCCACACACAGTGTACAAACATGTACTACACAGACAAGCCGGAACACACCCCCACACACAGTGTACAAACATGTACTACACAGACAAGCCAGAACACACCCCCACACACAGTGTACAAACATGTACTACACAGACAAGCCGGAACACACCCCCACACACAGTGTACAAACATGTACTACACAGACAAGCCGGAACACACCCCCACACACAGTGTACAAACATGTACTACACAGACAAGCCGGAACACACCCCCACACACAGTGTACAAACATGTACTACACAGACAAGCCGGAACACACCCCCACACACAGTGTACAAACATGTACTACACAGACAAGCCGGAACACACCCCCACACACAGTGTACAAACATGTACTACACAGACAAACCGGAACACACCCCCACACACAGTGTACAAACATGTACTACACAGACAAGCCGGAACACACCCCCACACACGGTGTACAAACATGTACTACACAGACAAGCCGGAACACACCCCCACACACAGTGTACAAACATGTACTACACAGACAAGCCGGAACACACCCCCACACACAGTGTACAAACATGTACTACACAGACAAGCCGGAACACACCCCCACACACAGTGTACAAACATGTACTACACAGACAAGCCGGAACACACCCCCACACACAGTGTACAAACATGTACTACACAGACAAGCTAGAACACACCCCCACACACAGTGTACAAACATGTACTACACAGACAAGCCAGAACACACCCCCACACACAGTGTACAAACATGTACTACACAGACAAGCCAGAACACACCCCCACACACAGTGTACAAACATGTACTACACAGACAAGCCAGAACACACCCCCACACACAGTGTACAAACATGTACTACACAGACAAGCCAGAACACACCCCCACACACAGTGTACAAACATGTACTACACAGACAAGCCAGAACACACCCCCACACACAGTGTACAAACATGTACTACACAGACAAGCCGGAACACACCCCCACACACAGTGTACAAACATGTACTACACAGACAAGCTAGAACACACCCCCACACACAGTGTACAAACATGTACTACACAGACAAGCCAGAACACACCCCCACACACAGTGTACAAACATGTACTACACAGACAAGCCAGAACACACCCCCACACACAGTGTACAAACATGTACTACACAGACAAGCTAGAACACACCCCCACACACAGTGTACAAACATGTACTACACAGACAAGCTGGAACACACCCCCACACACAGTGGATCCTAGGAGTGTAACTGTACACTTATTCATACGGGGACCTCGGTTCGGTCCGCACTGTGAACCCGAATGAATACATACATAAACAAATACAGTAGTCTTATAGGCTAGGCTAGACTAGTCTGCGTGTGATGGATGCCTCTTGAGAACATCTTAGCTTAGAAAACATTTCAGGCTATTCTGTTAAAACAACTAGAGCCAATGAACATGTTGTTATCAAAATTATTCTCTTAATTGGAGGATCCTCCATCTGTGAAGAGACACGGGAATGCCCAGTCTGTGTGTACACTTTGTGTAGCCGTTAGCAATGATGCTAATCTGCCCTACTAAGCAAAAGAGCAGAAACTGAGAAAAATGAATTGTAGGCAGATTATTGGAGATTCTGTTGTGATTACTATGAGATTATATTTTATGCAAATTGACCCTGTCCACTGACATGACCTTTGACCCCAGAAGGCAGGTACTGAAATACATTTCCATTATGATTAAAAAAAAAAAAAAATGTGTTAGTATATTTATTTAAATGTGCTGTCAGTGTCATATAGTTTGATACTTGTATCAAAGAACAATAAATAAACCAAGATTTACCGTAGACACTGCAGCCAAAAGCTCAGTGAAACCAAGGTACAAGGCAGTAACTGACAGGCGTGTGGGACTCCAGCCCAACATTATATGGATTAGGTGGGACTCCAGCCCTACATTTATATGGCTCATGATCTAATCCTGGGTTGGTTGAATATATTTTGCCAAAACAAAATGTAACTACATTTCTAGTATTATTATTTTACCGCTGCACCGAAACCAAACTGAACTGTGACCCCAACACTGCAATACGTACCGAATGGGTGGTTTGGTGAAACGCTTAGTGGATCCAGTCATTCACCTTCAAGGCTGAGCTGGATGGTGAGCACAATAACACCACACTAATCTACAGGACTGTTTCACTAGCACCGACTGGAATGTGTTCCGGGGTTCGTCTGATAACATTGAGGAGTTTTGCCACATCAGATCATTAAGTGCATCGACGACGTCGTCCCCACCGTGACTGTACGTACATATCCCAACCAGAAACCATGGATTACAGGCAACATCCGCACTGAGCTAAAGGCTAGAGCTGCCGCTTTTAAGGAGCGGGACACACTAATCTGGACGCTTAAAAAATTCCACTATGACCTCTGACGAGCTATCAAACAGGCAGAGCTTCAATACAGGACTCAAATCTTTTTTTCTCTGTATTGTTTGGAAGGGCTAATAAGTAAGCATTTTACTGTTAGTCTACACCTGTTGTTTACAAAACATGTGACAAATGCAACGTTGAGCAACAACACTTTTCCTCTTCACAGATATCCACTGAAAGGATTTTTAAAAGGAGATACTTACCGTTTACATTCAATTAAATGAAACCAATAAAATGAAATTCAATTCAGTAAATATTTTTATCCAAGGGGCAATTATTGCTTTTCTCTCTCTCTCCTCCAACACTACTCACATGATGAATACATAACAACATATAGGCCTTTGATTAACCGCAATAGACAACACTGCATTTCAATACATCATTCTTTCAATGCCTCAATACTGACCACATAACCCCAGTTCACTATACAAGGATCTGGTACTGTTATGGTTCTGTTATTATAAAGACACATTTTCAAGCCGCTCCCTCTTCTCCAGAGTGGTAATCAAAGTGTCTCGTTGCAGTTTACAGGCTGTACACGGTGGTGCCAAAGCTTGTCAAGTTTGTGGACATGCTCACCAACTGGTACGTGAGGATGAACCGCAGGCGTCTCAAGGTGAGTTCACCCTCATACACTGATGCAGTAAAATAGCTTAAAGATACAGTAACCACATCACTGTTTCTCTGTTGACTATGCTATGTTGAGTGAAGTAATGTGAATGAAGTGAGTTGGTCATCAGTGACTCTCTGTGTAAAGATCTGTTGTGACATGGTGGCACAGAAAATGTTTAGGGTGTGTAGTATGGTTGTGTAAGGACGGAGCATGTTAGGGTGTGTAGTATGGTTGTGTAAGGACGGAGCATGTTAGGGTGTGTAGTATGGTTGTGTAAGGACGGAGCATGTTAGGGTGTGTAGTATGGTTGTGTAAGGACGGAGCATGTTAGGGTGTGTAGTATGGTAGTGTAAGGACGGAGCATGTTAGGGTGTGTAGTATGGTTGTGTAAGGACGAAGCATGTTAGGGTGTGTAGTATGGTAGTGTAAGGACGGAGCATGTTAGGATGTGTAGTATGGTAGTGTAAGGACAGAGCATGTTAGGGTGTGTAGTATGGTTGTGTAAGGACAGAGCATGTTAGGGTGTGTAGTATGGTAGTGTAAGGACGGAGCATGTTAGGGTGTGTAGTATGGTAGTGTAAGGACAGAGCATGTTAGGGTGTGTAGTATGGTTGTGTAAGGACAGAGCATGTTAGGGTGTGTAGTATGGTAGTGTAAGGACAGAGCATGTTAGGGTGTGTAGTATGGTTGTGTAAGGACAGAGCATGTTAGGGTGTGTAGTATGGTTGTGTAAGGACGAAGCATGTTAGGGTGTGTTGTATGGTTGTGTAAGGACGGAGCATGTTAGGGTGTGTAGTATGGTAGTGTAAGGACGGAGCATGTTAGGGTGTGTAGTATGGTTGTGTAAGGACAGAGCATGTTAGGGTGTGTAGTATGGTAGTAACTGTGTATTGTAACCCTACAGGGAGAGAGTGGAACAGAAGACTGTTTGTGGGCTCTGGAGAATCTCTTCAGTGTTCTGTTCTCCATGTGCAGACTGATGGTGAGTCACACAGCACTGTGTGTTTAACCTGGCTGAACTCTGTTCTGCTCAGTCACATCTGCTTCCATTGACAGGTACTGTATTGAGGGCCATGTTTTCTCTTTGGCAAAACAGCTGCACTTAGAACTGATGCATTCTTTTTTTGTATTTGTATTTATTTTTATTTAACTAGGCAAGTCAGTTAAGAACTAATTATTATTTACAATGATGGCCTACCTACAGGGTCAGCCCCTGGAGCAAATTATGGTTAAGTGCCTTGCTCAAGGGAACATCGACAGGTTTTTCACCTTGTCTGCTCGTTTAACCCGGAACCAGCTGCACCAATGTGTGGGAGGAAATACTAAAGTCAGCCTGCAGGTGCCCGGCCCGCCACAAGGAGTTGCTAGAGTGCACAATGAGCCGGGTAAAGACCCACCGGGCGACGCTGGGCCAATTGTGCGCCACCATATCGGACTTCCAGCCATGGTCAGTAATGACACAGCCTGGGATTGAACGCCGCAACACTGCGATACAGTGCCTTAGACCGCTACGCCACTCGGGAGGCTTCACCGGCATGTTCTAAATAACGGGAGTGTCAATGCAGTACCTTGTGATGCCATTGTGTGTCGCGCTGAAACTAAATCTCTGATTACACTAAAGTTATTTCTCACAGAAATTGTTAAAGAAAAGTTAAAGGATCATCTGCAGATTTATGTTCTAACTTACACTGCATTAGTTCACAGCACAGACAATGTCTCCCTGAGTTAGAATGGTAATGAGGACAATGTCTCCCTGAGTTAGAATGGTAATGAGGACAATGTCTCCCTGAGTTAGAATGGTAATGAGGACAATGTCTCCCTGAGTTAGAATGGTAATGAGGACAATGTCTCCCTGAGTTAGAATGGTAATGAGGACAATGTCTCCCTGAGTTAGAATGGTAATGAGGACAATGTCTCCCTGAGTTAGAATGGTAATGAGGACAATGTCTCCCTGAGTTAGAATGGTAAAGTCTCTCCTCCTCCCACTAGTATAGTAGTATAGTATCATTGTCTTTCTCTGACTGGTCTCTCTTCCTCCCCACTAGGCTCCCTTCACCCCCTTTATTACAGAGATGATGTACCAGAACCTGCGTCACCTGATTGACCCTGCCTCTGTAGAGGAGAAGGACTCCAGCAGCATACACTACCTCATGCTGCCACTAGTCAGGTAATCAATCATACACTACCTCATGCTGCCACTAGTCAGGTAATCAATCATACACTACCTCATGCTGCCACTAGTCAGGTAATCAATCATACACTACCTCATGCTGCCACTAGTCAGGTAATCAATCATACACTACCTCATGCTGCCACTAGTCAGGTAATCAATCATACACTACCTCATGCTACCACTAGTCAGGTAATCAATCATACACTACCTCATGCTACCACTAGTCAGGTAATCAATCATACACTACCTCATGCTGCCACTAGTCAGGTAATCAATCATACACTACCTCATGCTACCACTAGTCAGGTAATCAATCATACACTACCTCATGCTGCCACTAGTCAGGTAATCAATCATACACTACCTCATGCTACCACTAGTCAGGTAATCAATCATACACTACCTCATGCTGCCACTAGTCAGGTAATCAATCATACACTACCTCATGCTGCCACTAGTCAGGTAATCAATCATACACTACCTCATGCTGCCACTAGTCAGGTAATCAATCATACACTACCTCATGCTGCCACTAGTCAGGTAATCAATCATACACTACCTTATGCTGCCACTAGTCAGGTAATCAATCAATCATACACTACCTCATGCTGCCACTAGTCAGGTAATCAATCAATCATACACTACCTCATGCTGCCACTAGTCAGGTAATCAAACAATAGAAAAGTAAATAAATAAAACATTAAAGTAGCGAGTCTATATACAGGAAGTACCAGTACAGAGTCAATGTGAGGAGGTTGGTACCAGTACAGAGTCAATGTGAGGAGGCTATATACAGGAAGTACCAGTACAGAGTCAATGTGAGGAGGTTGGTACCAGTACAGAGTCAATGTGAGGAGGCTATATACAGGAAGTACCAGTACAGAGTCAATGTGAGGAGGCTATATACAGGAAGTACCAGTACAGAGTCAATGTGAGGAGGCTATATACAGGAAGTACCAGTACAGAGTCAATGTGAGGAGGTTATATACAGGGGTACCAGTACAGAGTCAATGTGAGGAGGTTATATACAGGAAGTACCAGTACAGAGTCAATGTGAGGAGGCTATATACAGGGGTACCAGTACAGAGTCAATGTGAGGAGGTTATATACAGGGGTACCAGTACAGAGTCAATGTGAGGAGGTTATATACAGGGGTACCAGTACAGAGTCAATGTGAGGAGGTTATATACAGGGGTACCAGTACAGAGTCAATGTGAGGAGGTTATATACAGGGGTACCAGTACAGAGTCAATGTGAGGAGGTTATATACAGGGGTACCAGTACAGAGTCAATGTGAGGAGGTTATATACAGGGGTACCAGTACAAAGTCAATGTGAGGAGGTTATATACAGGTGGTACCAGTACAGAGTCAATGTGAGGAGGTTATATACAGGTGGTACCAGTACAGAGTCAATGTGAGGAGGTTATATACAGGTGGTACCAGTACAGAGTCAATGTGAGGAGGTTATATACAGGAAGTAGCAGTACAGAGTCAATGTGAGGAGGTTATATACAGGGGTACCAGTACAGAGTCAATGTGAGGAGGCTATATACAGGAAGTACCAGTACAGAGTCAATGTGCGGAGGTTATATACAGGGGTACCAGTACAGAGTCAATGTGAGGAGGTTATATACAGGGGTACCAGTACAGAGTCAATGTGAGGAGGTTATATACAGGGGTACCAGTACAGAGTCAATGTGAGGAGGTTATATACAGGGGTACCAGTACAGAGTCAATGTGAGGAGGCTATATACAGGAAGTACCAGTACAGAGTCAATGTGCGGAGGTTATATACAGGGGTACCAGTACAGAGTCAATGTGAGGAGGCTATATACAGGGGTAACAGTACAGAGTCTATGTGAGGAGGTTATATACAGGGCTACCAGTACAGAGTCAATGTGTTGAGGTTATATACAGGGGTACCAGTACAGAGTCAATGTGAGGAGGTTAAATATAGGGGTACCAGTACAGAGTCAATGTGAGGAGGTTATATACAGGGGTACCAGTACAGAGTCAATGTGAGGAGGTTATATACAGGGGTACCAGTACAGAGTCAATGTGAGGAGGTTATATACAGGTGGTACCAGTACAGAGTCAATGTGAGGAGGTTATATACAGGTGGTACCAGTACAGAGTCAATGTGAGGAGGTTATATACAGGTGGTACCAGTACAGAGTCAATGTGAGGAGGTTATATACAGGTGGTACCAGTACAGAGTCAATGTGAGGAGGTTATATACAGGAAGTAGCAGTACAGAGTCAATGTGAGGAGGTTATATACAGGGGTACCAGTACAGAGTCAATGTGAGGAGGCTATATACAGGAAGTACCAGTACAGAGTCAATGTGCGGAGGTTATATACAGGGGTACCAGTACAGAGTCAATGTGAGGAGGCTATATACAGGAAGTACCAGTACAGAGTCAATGTGCGGAGGTTATATACAGGGGTACCAGTACAGAGTCAATGTGAGGAGGCTACATACAGGGGTACCAGTACAGAGTCAATGTGAGGAGGTTATATACAGGGGTACTAGTACAGAGTCAATGTGAGGAGGTTATATACAGGGGTACCAGTACAGAGTCAATGTGAGGAGGTTATATACAGGGGTACCAGTACAGAGTCAATGTGAGGAGGCTATATACAGGAAGTACCAGTACAGAGTCAATGTGCGGAGGTTATATACAGGGGTACCAGTACAGAGTCAATGTGAGGAGGCTATATACAGGGGTAACAGTACAGAGTCAATGTGAGGAGGTTATATACAGGGCTACCAGTACAGAGTCAATGTGAGGAGGTTATATACAGGGGTACCAGTACAGAGTCAATGTGAGGAGGTTAAATATAGGGGTACCAGTACAGAGTCAATGTGAGGAGGTTATATACAGGGGTATCAGTACAGAGTCAATGTGAGGAGGTTATATACAGGGGTACCAGTACAGAGTCAATGTGAGGAGGTTATATACAGGTGGTACCAGTACAGAGTCAATGTGAGGAGGTTATATACAGGAAGTACCAGTACAGAGTCAATGTGAGGAGGTTATATACAGGGGTACCAGTACAGAGTCAATGTGAGGAGGCTATATACAGGGGTACCAGTACAGAGTCAATGTGAGGAGGTTATATACAGGGGTACCAGTACAGAGTCAATGTGAGGAGGCTATATACAGGGGTACCAGTACAGAGTCTATGTGAGGAGGTTATATACAGGGGTACCAGTACAGAGTCAATGTGAGGAGGTTATATACAGGAAGTAGCAGTACAGAGTCAATGTGAGGAGGTTATATACAGGGGTACCAGTACAGAGTCAATGTGAGGAGGCTATATACAGGAAGTACCAGTACAGAGTCAATGTGCGGAGGTTATATACAGGGGTACCAGTACAGAGTCAATGTGAGGAGGTTATATACAGGGGTACCAGTACAGAGTCAATGTGAGGAGGTTATATACAGGGGTACCAGTACAGAGTCAATGTGAGGAGGCTATATACAGGAAGTACCAGTACAGAGTCAATGTGCGGAGGTTATATACAGGGGTACCAGTACAGAGTCAATGTGAGGAGGCTATATACAGGGGTAACAGTACAGAGTCTATGTGAGGAGGTTATATACAGGGCTACCAGTACAGAGTCAATGTGAGGAGGTTATATACAGGGGTACCAGTACAGAGTCAATGTGAGGAGGTTAAATATAGGGGTACCAGTACAGAGTCAATGTGAGGAGGTTATATACAGGGGTACCAGTACAGAGTCAATGTGAGGAGGTTATATACAGGGGTACCAGTACAGAGTCAATGTGAGGAGGTTATATACAGGTGGTACCAGTACAGAGTCAATGTGAGGAGGTTATATACAGGAAGTACCAGTACAGAGTCAATGTGCGGAGGTTATATACAGGGGTACCAGTACAGAGTCAATGTGAGGAGGTTATATACAGGTGGTACCAGTACAGAGTCAATGTGAGGAGGCTATATACAGGAAGTACCAGTACAGAGTCAATGTGCGGAGGTTATATACAGGGGTACCAGTACAGAGTCAATGTGAGGAGGTTATATACTGGATGTACCAGTACAGAGTCAATGTGAGGAGGCTATATACAGGTGGTACCAGTACAGAGTCAATGTGAGGAGGCTTTATACAGGAAGTACCAGTACAGAGTCAATGTGAGGAGGTTATATACAGGAAGTACCAGTACAGAGTCAATGTGAGGAGGCTATATACAGGTGGTACCAGTACAGAGTCAATGTGCGGAGGTTATATACAGGGGTACCAGTACAGAGTCAATGTGAGGAGGTTATATACAGGTGGTACCAGTACAGAGTCAATGTGAGGAGGCTATATACAGGTGGTACCAGTACAGAGTCAATGTGAGGAGGCTTTATACAGGAAGTACCAGTACAGAGTCAATGTGCGGAGGTTATATACAGGTGGTACCAGTACAGAGTCAATGTGAGGAGGCTATATACAGGAAGTACCAGTACAGAGTCAATGTGAGGAGGTTAAATATAGGGGTACCAGTACAGAGTCAATGTGAGGAGGTTATATACAGGGGTACCAGTACAGAGTCAATGTGAGGAGGTTATATACAGGGGTACCAGTACAGAGTCAATGTGAGGAGGTTATATACAGGTGGTACCAGTACAGAGTCAATGTGAGGAGGTTATATACAGGAAGTATCAGTACAGAGTCAATGTGCGGAGGTTATATACAGGGGTACCAGTACAGAGTCAATGTGAGGAGGTTATATACAGGTGGTACCAGTACAGAGTCAATGTGAGGAGGCTATATACAGGAAGTACCAGTACAGAGTCAATGTGAGGAGGCTTTATACAGGAAGTACCAGTACAGAGTCAATGTGCGGAGGCTATATACAGGGGTACCAGTACAGAGTCAATGTGAGGAGGTTATATACAGGAAGTACCAGTACAGAGTCAATGTGAGAAGGTTATATACAGGGGTACCAGTACAGAGTCAATGTGAGGAGGTTATATACAGGTGGTACCAGTACAGAGTCAATGTGAGGAGGTTATATACAGGGGTACCAGTACAGAGTCAATGTGAGGAGGTTATATACAGGGGTACCAGTACAGAGTCAATGTGAGGAGGTTATATACAGGGGTACCAGTACAGAGTCAATGTGAGGAGGTTATATACAGGGGTACCAGTACAGAGTCAATGTGAGGAGGCTATATACAGGAAGTACCAGTACAGAGTCAATGTGAGGAGGCTATATACAGGAAGTACCAGTACAGAGTCAATGTGAGGAGGCTATATACAGGGGTACCAGTACAGAGTCAATGTGAGGAGGCTATATACAGGAAGTACCAGTACAGAGTCAATGTGAGGAGGTTATATACAGGTGGTACCAGTACAGAGTCAATGTGAGGAGGTTATATACAGGGGTAGCAGTACAGAGTCAATGTGAGGAGGCTATATACAGGAAGTACCAGTACAGAGTCAATGTGAGGAGGTTATATACAGGAAGTACCAGTACAGAGTCAATGTGAGGAGGTTATATACAGGGGTACCAGTACAGAGTCAATGTGAGGAGGCTATATACAGGAAGTACCAGTACAGAGTCAATGTGAGGTGGCTATATACAGGAAGTACCAGTACAGAGTCAATGTGAGGGGGCTATATACAGGAAGTACCAGTACAGAGTCAATGTGAGGGGGCACATTAACTAAAGAGGTATAGTTAAAGTGACTATGCATAGATAATAAACAGAGTAGCAGCAGCGTGAGAGGGGAGGGGAGGGCATTTGATTACCTTATGGCTTGGGGGTAGAGGCTGTTAAAAAGCCTTTCGGACATAGACTTGGCGCTCCGGTACCGCTTCCAGTGCTGTAGCAGAGAGAACAATCTATGACTGGGGCTTTCCTCTGACACCGCCAGGTGTAGAGGTCCTGGATGGCAGGAAGCTTGGCCCCAGTGATGTACTGCCTGACTAACGTGTACCTTACACACTGCTGTTCAAAGTGTGCGTCTCCTTCCGGTTAAGAGTATCTGCTGGCGTTGATTGTCGCTTCGCACTGGAACTGTCTAAGTCTGTTTAACTGTTGCTTGGCTGTTTTCTCCCATCGTTCACTCGTTTGCTCCCGTCTTTCACTCGTTTACTGATGTGTTTGTTTGTTTTGTATTGTCTACTGCCGGTGCGTCATGTGATGAATGAAATAAAAGCTGAAATAAATAATTCTCTCTGCTATTATTCTGACATTTCACATTCTTCAAATAAAGTGGTGATCCTAACTGACCTAAGACAGGGAATTTTTACTAGGATTAAATGTCAGTAATTGTGAAAAACTATGTTTAAATGTATTTGGCTAAGGTGTATGTAAACATCCGACTTCAACTGTACATCAGGTTTGGGGTAAGCTCCAACACACTATATAATGTTAATCAGGTTTGGGGTAAGCTCCAACACACTACATAATGTTAATCAGGTTTGGGGTCAGCTCCAACACACTATATAATGTTAATCAGGTTTGGGGTAAGCTCCAACACACTATATAATGTTAATCAGGTTTGGGGTCAGCTCCAACACACTATACAATGTTAATCAGGTTTGGGGTCAGCTCCAACACTATACAATGTTAATCAGGTTTGGGGTAAGCTCCAACACACTTTATAATATACATCAGGGTTGGGTCAGCTCCAACACACTATATAATGTTAATCAGGTTTGGGGTAAGCTCCAACACACTATACAATGTTAATCAGGTTTGGGGTCAGGTTTGGGGTCAGCTCCAACACTCCCTCCCCTCGGCAGATCAGATCACAACCTTGTCCACCTCACCCCACTCTACAGGCCTATGGTCCAACAGCAGCCTGCAACCACCAGGACTATTAGGAGATGGTCCCCGGAGGCGAATGAGGCCCTACAGGACTGCTTTGAAACAACAGAATGGGATGTGTTCTGTGAGGCTCATGGGGAGGACATCGATGGACTCACTGACTGCATAACAGACTATATTAATTTTTGTGTAGACAACACTGTACCCACCAGGAAGGTACGCTGTTTCCCAAACAATAAACCCTGGGTCACCAGCGACCTGAAGGCCCTGCTGAATGAGAAGAAGAGGGCCTTCAAGGAGAAGGACAAGGACAAATTGAAATGCGTCCAGAGGGAGCTGAAGTTGCGGATTGCTGAGGGGAAGAGAGTGTATAAGGAGAATATGGAGGACAAGCTGAGGCAGAGCCAGGTGAGAGAGGTGTGGAAGGGTATGAGAAATATCACTGGCTTCAAAAAGTCAAACAGTGGGCAGACGGAGGGGACCCAGGACAGAGCCAATGAGCTGAACCAATTTCATCATGAAGACCCTGGAAAGGTTAGTCCTCGCTCACCTCAGACCCCTGGTGTGTTCATCAATGGACCCCCTGCAGTTTGCATACCAGCGCAACATCGGGGTGGATGATGCAATCATCTACCTTCTGCAGAGGGCCTACTCTCACCTGGACAACGCAGGTTGCACTGTGAGGGTCGTGTTTTTTGACTTCTCCAGTGCCTTCAATACCATTCAGCCCCTGCTACTGGGTGAGAAGATGAGGAGGATGGAAGTGGAAGCACCCTTAGTCTCCTGGGTCACGGACTACCTGACCGGTAGGCCACAATTTGTGCGACTACAGAGCTGTGTGTCAGAACGGGCAGTTAGCAACACAGGGGCCCCCCAGGGTACGGTCCTGTCCCCCTTCCTGTTCACCCTCTACACCTCAGACTTCAGATATAACTCTGAGACATGCCACCTACAGAAGTTCTCGGATGACTCTGCTATTGTAGGGTGCATCAGGGTTGGGCAGGAGGAGGAGTACAGGAGCACAATCAGTGACTTTGTGTTGTGGTGTGAGCAGAACCACCTTCAGCTCAACATCAGCAAAACTAAGGAGATGGTGGTGGACTTCAGGAGAACCAAGGCACAACTGACTGCAGTCCCTATAAAGGGGATGGATGTGGAAATGGTTGAGTCATACAAGTTCTTGGGTGTCCATATGGACAACAGACTGGAATGGGCTGGTAACACCGGGGCCCTGTACAAAAAGGGCCAGAGCCGACTCTACTTTCTGAGGAGGCTCAGGTCCTTCAACGTGTGCAGTAAACTACTGCATACCTTCTACCAGTCTGTGGTGGCCAGTGCCATCTTTTTTGCAGTGGTGTGCTGGGGAGCAAACATCAAAGCCGGTGATGCTTCTCGGGTAAATAAGCTGATCAGGAAGGCTAGCTCTGTCCTGGGGATGAGCCTTGACACTCTAGAGGAGGTGGCGGAGAGACGGATCCTGGCCAAACTGCTGGCCATCATGGACAACGTCACCCACCCTCTGCACGCTATGGTTATGACGCAGAGGAGCTCTTTCAGTCACAGACTGATCCCACCACGGTGTGCCAGAGAGCGCTACAGGAGGTCCTTCCTGCCGGCGGCTATGAGACTATATAATGCCTCACCGGGGTGCCGTGCCGTCGGCAACATAGATCTGGAACTGTTGGGGTGCTAGGACCTAGTTTAACAATTATGCATCCATCCGTGAGTAACTCTGTTCCGTCAGCACTCATCCACTCAGGACCTACTTATTCATACAGGTCTGTATATACATACCCATGTACAGTTGTTATATTATATCACATGCAATATTGTAAGTAATTATTGGACCTAGGCATTCACTCAGGAATGCATATTAGTATCCTGCCAGTTGCACCTTTTCTCATTGCTTTTAGTATATCAAATGTGCAATAAGTGCAGTTGTCTGTAATTAAACCCTGCGCACTAAGGACTGTATTTTAAGGGAATTACTATTATAACCCCAATGATATCATACACACATTTAGCTATTAAAGTATCTCTTCCTGTCATTTACCTGTACAGTTTGTGTAAACATGCAAGTATTCACTCATCTGTAAATATAACTGTATACCTAACTGTACAGCTAATTTAACCATGCAAAATTTTCACTTACCTGTTCATTTAGCCAGTCTGTCTATTAAGTAAACTATTATTACCCTCGCTCATATCATATGCATTTTTAGCTACTGAAGTATTTCTCTGCCATCGACCTGTATAGTATAGTTAACCATCCAACATCCACCAATGTATAGTGTACATATTCAGCCAACCACTCATACTATGCAATGTCCTTTTATAGCTTTTTTTTGCACTCCAGATATCCTGTATTTCTATACTTTTTTCATACTGCCGCTCTATGTATCATGTACCTTGTATCTGTCTTTTGTGTACTTTCGTTGTGGCATTTTGCACCTGCCCTGTGTTTTTGTTGTAGCTGCTTGATAATGAAATTTCCCCCCCGGGGGATCAATAAAGTATCTATCTATCTATCTATCTATCTATCTATCTATCTATCTATCTATCTATCTATCTATCTATCTATCTATCTATCTATCTATCTATCTATCTATCTATCTATCTATCTATCTATCTATCTATCTAATGTTAATCAGGTTTGGGGTCAGCTCCAACACACTATATAATGTTAATCAGGTTTGGGGTCAGCTCCAACACACTATACAATGTTAATCAGGTTTGGGGTCAGCTCCAACACACTTTATAATATACATCAGGGTTGGGTAAGCTCCAACACACTATACAATGTTAATCAGGTTTGGGGTCAGCTCCAACACACTATATAATATACATCAGGGTTGGGTCAGCGCCAACACTTTTTATTATGTACATCAGGGTTATGGAGAAGGTTGATGTCCAAGACAACCAATGTATGCGCCTAACTCCGATATACCCACTGTATCATGTATTCTAGCTGGTCCCAGTCTAACTCTGATATACCCACTGTATCATGTATTCTAGCTGGTCCCAGTCTAACTCTGATATACCCACTGTATCATGGATTCCAGCTGGTCCCAGTCTAACTCTGATATACCCACTGTATCATGTATTCTAGCTGGTCCCAGTCTAACTCTGATATACCCACTGTATCATGTATTCTAGCTGGTCCCAGTCTAACTCTCATATACCCACTGTATCATGTATTCTAGCTGGTCCCAGTCTGGCCTTTCTAATCTGCTCTTATCCTGTGTGTGTGGTGACAGGGAGTCGTTGATTGACAAGCGCATAGAGAGTGCTGTGTGTCAGATGCAGTCTGTCATTGAGCTAGGACGAGTCATCAGAGACCGTAAGACTCTGCCCGTTAAGGTAGGACATTAACTGTGTGTGTGTGTTTTCTTAGCTAACATTTGTTGTCATGTGTAGCATCACGTGTGTGTTAACACTAATGACTGCTCTTGTTGTTCTTGTTGGTAGGTAGTGTGTACTAACAATTGTTATGTCTAGCGGTGGCTGTTATTGTTATTATGCTGTAGTACCCCATAAAGTGTCTGTTGCTAGTGTTATTATGTTGTAGTACCCCATAAAGTGTCTGTTGCTAGTGTTATTATGTTGTAGTACCCCATAAAGTGTCTGTTGCTAGTGTTATTATGTTGTAGTACCCCATAAAGTGTCTGTTGCTAGTGTTATTATGTTGTAGTACCCCATAAAGTGTCTGTTGCTAGTGTTATTATGCTGTAGTACCCCATAAAGTGTCTGTTGTTATTATGCTGTAGTACCCCATAAAGTCTGGTATTGTTATTATGTTGTAGTACCCCATAAAGTCTGGAATTGTTATTATGCTGTAGTACCCCATAAAGTGTCTGTTGCTAGTGTTATTATGCTGTAGTACCCCATAAAGTGTCTAGTGTCTGTTGTTGTGTTGTAGTACCCCATAAAGTCTCTAGTGTCTGTTGTTGTGTTGTAGTACCCCATAAAGTCTCTAGTGTCTGTTGTTGTGTTGTAGTACCCCAGAAAGTCTCTAGTGTCTGTTGTTGTGTTGTAGTACCCCATAAAGTCTCTAGTGTCTGTTGTTGTGTTGTAGTACCCCATAAAGTCTCTAGTGTCTGTTGTTGTGTTGTAGTACCCCATAAAGTCTCTAGTGTCTGTTGTTGTGTTGTAGTACCCCATAAAGTCTCTAGTGTCTGTTGTTGTGTTGTAGTACCCCATAAAGTCTCTAGTGTCTGTTGTTGTGTTGTAGTACCCCATAAAGTCTAGTGTCTGTTGTTGTGTTGTAGTACCCCATAAAGTCTCTAGTGTCTGTTGTTGTGCTGTAGTACCCCATAAAGTCTCTAGTGTCTGTTGTTGTGTTGTAGTACCCCATAAAGTCTCTAGTGTCTGTTGTTGTGCTGTAGTACCCCATAAAGTCTCTAGTGTCTGTTGTTGTGTTGTAGTACCCCATAAAGTCTCTAGTGTCTGTTGTTGTGTTGTAGTACCCCATAAAGTCTCTAGTGTCTGTTGTTGTGTTGTAGTACCCCATAAAGTCTCTAGTGTCTGTTGTTGTGTTGTAGTACCCCCTGAAGGAGGTGGTAGTGATCCACCAAGACTCCGAAGCTCTGAGAGACATCACCTCCCTGCAGAAATACATCCTGGAGGTAAGATATATATTTATACCTTAACACATATACATACACTGGGGGCCAAAAGTTTGGAATATTACTCATTCAAGGGTTTTTCTTTATTTGCATGTTTTTTTACATTGTAGAATAAAAGTGAAGACATCAAAGTATGACATAACACATATGGAATCATGTAGTAACCAAAAAAGTGTTAAACAAATTAAAATATATTTTATATTTGAGATTCTTTGCCTTGATGACCGCTTTGCACGCTCTTGGCATTCTCTCAACCAGCTTCACCTGAAATGCTTTTCCAACAGTCTTCAAGGAATTCCCACATATGCTGAGCACTTGTTGGCTGCTTTTCCTTCACTGCGGTCTTATTTTTTATCTTTTTTATCTTACAAATAAATCAATACTAAACTTGTTAACCCTTTACACTTGTACCCACAAAGGGGTTGAAAATGGCAGATTTGGGCACTCATAAGCTCTTAAATTGGAACGCAGTGGCTGTACAGTACCATCCTATACAGGCTCTGCGCTTCACCGCTCTTTATGGTTTTTGACATCCCTCCAACTAATTGGGCACATTTAGCAATTGTTTTGTTGTCAGAGTGAGGGACATGCTGTAAATTAAGAGGACTATGTATTTATAAAGATGAGATGTGATGTCCTACAAGCAAGACAAACACTTGTGAGTCCATGACATGACGTTATACCCTGGGTTGTTCTGAACATAATGATCACTATGTTTGATGTACAGTTACAAGATGACATGGCGTTATACCCTGGGTTGTTCTGAACAAAATGAGCGTACAGTATGTTTATTTTATATATATATATAAACCTTTATTTAACTAGGTAAGTCAGTTAAGAACAAATTCTTATTTACAATTACGGCCTACCCCGGCCAAACCCTCCCCTAACTCAGACAATGCTGGGCCAATTATTTTTATTACTGTAGTTGCTCAACGGCTCTGCTTGAAGAGCTCAAAAAAGCACCTTATAGTTGAAGACTCTTATTTGACTCATAAAAGTTCATTGAAATGACTTAGGAACAGTGTACTCCTTGGAGAGGTGAAGCCACTCTGAGACACCAGTTAGACGTCTCACTCAAACCCTTTGGAGCGGTGAGGCCACTCTGAGACACCAGTTAGACCTCTCACTCAAACCCTTTGGAGCGGGGTGGCCTCTTGGAGACACCAGTTAGACCTCTCACTCAAACCCTTTGGAGAGGTGTGGCCATTCGGAGACACCAGTTAGACCTCTCACTCAAACCCTGGTCATTTGTGTCTTATGTTGCACTTGCATCACATTTTCCAGGAATATTCTTATGTTACTGAATCAACCAATGTACCATAAATGTAAAATGCACATAAAATTAACAGTGTAATGTTTGGCTTCATTCTTGTCAGGTGAACTGTTGTCTTCACCTTTGGTCTGATAATTTTCCCATTATCTCAACTGTTCCCTTTCAATTGTTACCATGGTTATGCATATGATTTTCATATGTCTTCTGTAAGAACATTTTCAATTTATCCCTATCCATATAGGCCAATTCCCATGAGTGTAAAGGGTTAATGTGTTGGTATTATTGATCTTGACAAAGAATAACGTCTCAACCAAAGATGAATTGTTCTATTCAGCTCTTATTGTTATGATTATTAAAACTATAACACTATCGTCTATTATACCCAGTAGGCTCTGTAGCACCTTCAGGATGCAAATTGTCTGTTCTGCTGCAGTCTGTTTTGTTCTACTCTGTTCTGCTGCTACAGTCTGTTCTGCTGCTACAGTCTGTTCTGCTACAGTCTTCTATTCTACTGCAGTCTGTTCTGTGCTACTCTGTTCTGCTGCAGTCTGTTCTGCTGCAGTCTGTTCTGCTCTGTCCGAGCTGCAAACAGTTAATTTAACCTTGGTGTCCCCACTGCCAGCCCACTGCAAATAAACAGTTAATTTTCCAGGAGAAAAAGATTCAAAGCAGGGAAATCTGAGCATGTAAATATATATTGTAGCACAACAACCCATCCCATCCTGCTAAGGTGGTGAAGTGAATTAAACTGACAGATGAAATGCAGAGGAATTCAGCAATTTGAGCAAGGCTTTGATGATTCCCAACCTGTTGTCCTTCAACACCCAGCAGGCAGCGACCCAGGCTTATACCCTACCCCTACCCCAGACTAGGCCAGACAGGGTGATTGATAGAGAGACCGGGGTGATGAGCTTCACCCCCGTTGCCTGGCTGGCCGCGTCAGAGACATGAGAAATAGTCTGCTGCTGCTGGACTGTGTGAGGCTGGCTGGGACTGATCCATCCTTCACTACGTTTCATTGTCACACACACAGTTCACTTTTTTGGACCTTAGAGGGCACGAGCATGCATGAGATGTAATTCTCGCTCTCACACACACAAGCATATTGTGTTTCCACTGATCTGATGGTGTTGATTGTTGCTGGTACAGAACGGAAGTGTGTTAGTCCTGTCCTGGTTGGTGATACCAGCACTGATCATCTCCCTCTGTTGTGTGTCTGAATAGACCTGTCCTGGTTGGTGATACCAGCACTGATCACCTCCCTCTGTTGTGTGTCTGAATAGATCTGTCCTGGTTGGTGATACCAGCACTGATCACCTCCCTCTGTTGTGTGTCTGAATAGATCTGTCCTGGTTGGTAATACCAGCACTGATCATCTCCCTCTGTTGTGTGTCTGAATAGACCTGTCCTGGTTGGTGATACCAGCACTGATCACCTCCCTCTGTTGTGTGTCTGAATAGACCTGTCCTGGTTGGTGATACCAGCACTGATCACCTCCCTCTGTTGTGTGTCTGAATAGATCTGTCCTGGTTGGTGATACCAGCACGGATCACCTCCCAGCACGGTCTGAATAGACCAATGGTCAATGACTTGTTGTTCTCTCTAAGATGACGAGATCAAAGTGGTGCCACGATGGTGTTACTGTTTTCTCATTATGAAGCATGTTTTATTAAAGGGTCTTTGACAAGGTAGACTCTGGAACTAGATACACAGTACAACACACTGCCATGGTAGAGGACACATTAGCTCTTCCTGTTTCCTATTCGAACTTCAGGTAGCCTGGAGTTCAGAACGATGGGCCAGCAACCAGAGGATCGCTGGTACAAATCCCAGGTCCAACAACAAAACATCTGGTGGCGAGCCTGCAATATTGTTATGTTGTGCCTTTGAGCAAGGCAGTAAACCCCCTAAACTAAATGATCTCCTCCTCCTCCCCCTGTCCCAGGAGTTGAATGTCCGCCAGCTGACCCTGTCCACAGACAAAGACAAGTATGGCATCAGTCTGCGGGCTGAACCGGACCACATGGTGCTGGGAAAGAGGCTGAAAGGAGCTTTCAAATCCATTACTGCTTCCATTAAAGAACTGAAGAGTGAACAGCTGGAGGCCTTCCAGAAGACTGGTAGGTACAGTAGGTCTGTCTGGTAAATGTGCTGCTGAATGGGAAGATATCTCACCCCCCATTCCAGCACTCTGAGGTCAGAACGGTTGATGTCCCTGTGTAGGAGGATGGATGCTCTTCTGATTGCAGCCTGTATAGACCTTTTGTTTTACTGACCAGAGTACTACACTCACCCGACACTTCATTAGGTGCTAGTACAGGGTTGGACCCCCTTTTGCCTTCAGAACTGCCTTAATTATTTGTGTTATAGATTCAACAAGGTGCTGGAAACATTCCTCAGAGATGTTGGTCCATATTGACATAATAGCATCAGTTGCTGCAGATTTGTCGGCTGCACATCCATGATGTGAATCTCCCGTTCCACCACATCCATGATGTGAATCTCCCGTTCCACCACATCCATGATGTGAATCTCCCGTTCCACCACATCCCAAAGGTGCTTTCTTGGATTGAGATCTGGTGACTGTTGAGGCCATTTGAGTACAGTGAACTCATTGTCATGTTCAAGAAACCAGTTTGAGATGATGTGAGCTTTGTGACATGGAGCGTTATCCTGCTGGAAGTATCCATTAGAAGATGGGAACACTGTGGTCATAAAGGGATGGACATGGTCAGCAACAATAATCCGGTAGGCTGTGGCGTTTAAACGATGCTCAATTGGTACTAAGGGGAAAATATCCCCCACACCATTACACCACCACCAGCAGCCTGAACCATTGATACAAGGCAGGATGGATCCATGCTTTCATCTTGTTTACACCAAATTCTGATCCTACCATCTGAATGTTGCAGCAGAAATCGGGACTCGTCAGACCAGGCAACGTTCTTCCCAATCTTCGATTATCCAATTTTGGTGGGCCCGTGCAATTTGTATCCTCAGTTTCCTGTTCTTAGCTGACTGGAGTGGCACCTGGTGTGGTCTTCTGCTGCTATAGGCCGTCTGCTTCAAGGTTGGATGTGTTGTGCGTTCAGAGATGCTCTTTTACGTACCTTGGTTGTAACGAGTGGTTATTTCAGTTACTGTTGCCTTTGGCCAGACTGGTTCGAGCTGATATTCTCCTCTGACCTCTGACATCAACAAGGCATTTTCACCCAGAGAACTGCCGCTCACTGGATATTTTCTCATTGTAAGACCATTCTCTGTAAACCCTAGAGATGGTTGTGAGGGAAAATCCCAGTAGATCAGCACTTTCTGAAATACTGAAACCAGCCCGTCTGGCACCAACAACCATGCCACGTTCAAAGTCACTTAAATCACCTTTCTTCCCCATTCTGATGCTTGGTTTGAACTTCAGCAGATCGTCTTGACCCGGTGAGTGTATATAGATGTTTTCCTGTTCTATGGTGGAATGTAGCTGTTAATAACCATAGTCTACCTGGGATAGTGAACCTTTACACACACAGTGAACCCTGCACCCTAACACTTAAGAGGCAAAAAATCTAAGCATATACAATGCCTTTGGAAAGTATTCAGACCCCTTGACTTTTTCCACATTTTGTTAGGTTACAGCCTTATTCTAAAATGTATTAAATTGTTTTTTTCCTCATCAATCGACACCCCACAAAGCAAAAACTGTTTTTTAGACATTTTTGCATTTGCAAATACAGGTGTGCCAAGCTTGTAGTGTCATATCCAAGAAGACTCGAGGCTGTAATTTCTGCCAAAGGTGCTTCAACAATGTACTGAGTAAAGGGTCTGAATGCATTCTCCTCTGCAGATCCTCTCAAGTTCTGTCAGGTTGGATGGGGCGCTTTTCTGCAAAACTATTTTCAGGTCTCTCGGGAGATGTTAGATCGGGTTCAATTCCGGGCTCTGGCTGGGCCACTCAAGGACATTCAGAGACTTGTCCCGAAGCCACTCCTGCGTTGTCTTGGCTGTGTGCTTAGGGTCGTTGTCCTGTTGGAAGGTGAACCTTCACCCCAGTCTGAGGTCCGCTCTGTAGCAGGTTTTCATAAAGGATCTCTCTGTACTTTGCTCTGTTCATCTTTCCCTCGATCCTGACTAGTCTCCCAGTCCCTGCTGCTGAAAAATATCCCCACAGCACGATGCTGCCACCACCATGCTTCACCGTAGGGATGGTGCCAGTTTCCTCCAGACGTGATGCTTGGCATTCAGGCCAAAGAGTTAAATCTTGGTTTCATCAGACCAGAGAATCTTGTTTCATGGTTCGAGAGTCTTTAGGTGCCTTTTGGCAAACTTCAAGCGGGCTGTCGTGCCTTTTACTGAGGAGTGGCTTCCCTCTGGCCACTCTACCATAAAGGCCTGATTGGTGGAGTGCTGCAGAGATGGTTGTCCTTCTGGAAGGTTCTCCCATCTCCACAGAGGAACCATAGAGCTCTGTCAGAGTGACCATCTGGTTCTTGGTAACCTCCCTGACCAAGGCCCTTCTCCCCAGATTGCTCAGTTTGGCCCGTAACTGAAAGGTTGCTGGTTCGAATCCCCAAGCTGACAAGGTAAAATTCTGTCATTCTGCCCCTGAACAAGGCAGTTAACCTACTGTTCCTAGTAATTTGTTCTTAACTGACTTGCCTAGTTAAATAAAGGTTAAATAAAAATTTAAAATGTAATTCCTTCGACCTGGCTTGGTTTTTGCTCTGACATGCACTGTGGGACCTTATATAGACAGGTGTGTGCCTTTCCAATCATGTCCAATAAATTTTATTTACCACAGATGGACTCCAATCAAGTTGTAGAAACATCTCAAGGATGATCAATTGAAACAGGATGCACCTGAGGTCAATTTCAAGTCTCATAGCAAAGTGACTGAATAATTATGTACATTTGTAATTACTATGTTTTTATTATACATTTGCAAACATTTCTAAAAGCTTGTTTTAATTATGGAGTATTGTGTTTAGGTTGATGAGAAAATGTAATTTAATCAATTTTAGAATAAGCCGTTACTTTACAAAATGTGGAAAACTGGGAAGTGTGTGTGTTAGTCATCTGTATTGTCCACACAGGTTCCATTGTGGTGGACGGTTTTATACATACGATGGATGGAGGGAGGGAGGGAGGGAGGGATGGATGGATTGACGCTGTGTTTGTGTTCCCCACCAGGTTCCATTGTGGTGGACGGCCATGAGCTTCATGAGGAGGACCTACGGTTGATGTACAGCTTCAACCAGACCTCTGGGTTAGCTACGCGCTATGAAGCCCATTCTGACTCACAGGTACACACACATTACCTTCACCCTAAACCTAACCCCTGACCCTAATTCTAACCCTAAACCTAACCCCTGACCCTAATTCTAACCCTAACCCCTGACCTTAATTCTAACCCTAACCCCTGACCTTAATTCTAACCCTAACCCCTGACCTTAATTCTAACCCTAACCCCTGACCTTAATTCTAACCCTAACCCCTGACCTTAATTCTAACCCTAACCCCTGACCTTAATTCTAACCCTAACCCCTGACCTTAATTCTAAACCTAACCCCTGACCCTAATTCTAACCCTAAACCTAACCCCTGACCCTAATTCTAACCCTAACCCCTGACCTTAATTCTAACCCTAAACCTAACCCCTGACCCTAATTCTAACCCTAACCCCTGACCTTAATTCTAACCCTAACCCCTGACCTTAATTCTAACCCTAACCCCTGACCTTAATTCTAACCCTAACCCCTGACCTTAATTCTAACCCTAACCCCTGACCCTAATTCTAACCCTAACCCCTGACCCTAATTCTAACCCTAACCCCTGACCCTAATTCTAACCCTAAACCAGTAGCGGCTTGTCAATAGAGGGCGCTGGGGCGCCGCCCCCATCAAAATTCCAGAAATTTACATGTATACAAAAATGATATAAAAATAAAATAGATTACTCATACGATGTGCCGGCTGGTAGTAAGAGCCTCAGCATTTAATACAATCGGTTAACTATTTAGTATGTTATATGTTTTTCAATATGTTTCATGCGGTTTCATGGGCGAGGGACGCCGGACAAATGGATGTCTATCTGAGTCCATAAATCTTCAGGCAGTATGTGACCTGAAGCTGGTCTCTAATTGGTTTCTTAAAGATCCTCCTCCGGGCGCAGGTCGCTGCGTCCCTGGCGAATCATGTTATTTTATCCAATCTGATTAGTTCTCGTCACCTGTCATTCACCTTTACGCTCTTGGCCACTACTGCGAGTGCGCGGGCGACACCGTCACTCCGAGTCGCCAGAACCTTGCTAGGCTGATCACTGTCGTAGAGATAAATGGCAGCAGTTAAACCAAATTCTGTAATTAATTTACAAAAAAATCCTTTCACAAGGCGTTCGCTGGAAGAAAAAAAAAGGATCAAGGATATCGGACCGGACCAACCCGATTTACAAATCCAGCATCAGGCCAGTTAGAGGACGAAGCTACACCCGGAGCTTCACCCGCGCTTGTTATGAGAGACGGAGGTGGCTGGCTGGATGTGATGTTAGCAATGCCCTTTTTTGCTTTCCCTGTCTTTTATTTAAAAGTGTCGGCACTGAAGTTTTGTGGACAACAACGGGGGTAAGAGACCTCAAACATCTATCTGAAAAATGCAAACGTCATGACAGTAGCCGCAGCCATCTTGATAATAGCATGAAACTAACGTTATTGGGCAGAGTTAGCATCGCTGAACAACTAGATGAAGGCTACAGGATTGGCATTAGAAGGCACAACGAAGAGGTGACTAAAAGTTCTCATTACCACCCAGGACCACAGCTGAAGATGAGAGGTGCTTCTCAACCTGGAAAAGAATCCAAACTTTTCTCAGAAACACCATGACCCAGGAGAGGCTGAATGCACTGGCATTGCTGTCCATGGAAAAGAGACTTGTTACTGAGATGACTGACTTTAATCAGAGAGTCATTGAGAAATTTGCTGGCCAGAAAGAAAGGAGAGCAACATGTATGTTCCAAGTAGTCAACATGCTACTCTGTTGTTGCTGTGTGTTTTTTTTGTTAGTTTTTTTCTCATTCAGTTCTATGTGGGAAAGGAATGTGTAAAAAGATAAAAGTGCAGACACTGTTTTCTCTTTAATGCTTGAATTTATACTTTTATTTGTCTGTATAATAAAAATTTGTTATAAAAAATAATTTAAAAAAAGTAGTCAACATGCTTTTTGGTACTGCATGCGCCCCCCAAAAATAATTATCACCAGCCGTCACTGCCCTAAACCTAACCCCTGACCCTAATTCTAACCCTAAACCTAACCCCTGACCCTAATTCTAACCCTAAACCTAACCCCTGACCCTAATTCTAACCCTAAACCTAACCCCTGACCCTAATTCTAACCCTAAACCTGACCCTAATTCTAACCCTAAACCTCTGACCCTAATTCTAACCCTAAACCTAACCCCTAAGCCTAAAATAGGCTTTGTCCTGGGAATAGTTTTTCTTGTTTTACTATCCTTGTGGGTACTTGAGGGGATTTCGGGTACCAATGATGATAGTAATACACACACACACACACACACACACACCTCCGACCAGACCTCTAGGTCAGCTACCCCGTATGACACTGATTCTGACACACACACACACACACCTCCGACCAGACCTATAGGTCAGCTACCCCATACGACACTGATTCTGACACACACACACACACACCTCCGACCAGACCTCTAGGTCAGCTACCCCGTATGACACTGATTCGGAAACACACACACACACACACACCTCCGACCAGACCTCTAGGTCAACTACCCCGTACAACACTGATTCTGACACACACACACACACACACCTCCGACCAGACCTCTAGGTCAGCTACCCCGTACGACACTGATTCTGACACACACACACACCTCCGACCAGACCTCTAGGTCAGCTACCCCGTACGACACTGATTCTGACACACACACACACACCTCCGACCAGACCTCTAGGTCAGCTACCCCGTACGACACTGATTCTGACACACACACACACACCTCCGACCAGACCTCTAGGTCAGCTACCCCGTACGACACTGATTCTGACACACACACACACACACACACCTCCGACCAGACCTCTAGGTCAGCTACCCCGTACGACACTGATTCTGACACACACACACACACACCTCCGACCAGACCTCTAGGTCAGCTACCCCGTACGACACTGATTCTGACACACACACACACACCTCCGACCAGACCTCTAGGTCAGCTACCCCGTACGACACTGATTCTGACACACACACACACCTCCGACCAGACCTCTAGGTCAGCTACCCCGTACGACACTGATTCTGACACACACACACACACCTCCGACCAGACCTCTAGGTCAGCTACCCCTTACGACACTGATTCTGACACACAGGTGGGTTCCATGCAGTGGAGGCTGGTGGGAGGGAGAAATTCTGAGGATGGGCTGAAATAAACTGAACAATATCAAACACATGAAAATGGTGTGGATTTGAGCATTCAAACATGACTGTACACATTATCTAAATGGAACACAAATGTTACAGATTTATTCTTAGTAGCACTTAATTTCAGCTTAGAGTACAGTCATATTACTGAATCATATGAAACAATCTTCCTGTCCCTACTGTGTGCCATGAGTGTGCAAAGCTGTCATCAAGGCAAAGGGTGGCTACTTTGAAGAATGTGAAATAAAAAAGCGAGACGGCGCCCAAGAAGGCACACCCCACTGTCCTGAATGACTTCAGACCTGTAGCGCTAACATCCCACATCATGAAGACCCTGGAAAGGTTAGTCCTCGCTCACCTCAGACCCCTGGTGTGTTCATCAATGGACCCCCTGCAGTTTGCATACCAGCACAACATCGGGGTGGATGATGCAATCATCTACCTTCTGCAGAGGGCCTACTCTCACCTGGACAACGCAGGTTGCACTGTGAGGGTTATGTTTTTTGACTTCTGCAGTGCCTTCAATACCATTCAGCCCCTGCTACTGGGTGAGAAGATGAGGAGGATGAAAGTGGAAGCACCCTTAGGCTCCTGGGTCACGGACTACCTGACAGGTAGGCCACAATTTGTGTGACTACAGAGCTGTGTGTCAGAACGGGCAGTGAGCAACACAGGGGCCCCCCAGGGTACGGTCCTGTTCCCCTTCCTGATCACCCTCTACACCTCAGACTTCAGATATAACTCTGAAACATGCCACCTACAGAAGTTCTCGGATGACTCCGCAATTGTAGGGTGCATCAGGGTTGGGCAGGAGGAGGAGTACAGGAGCACAATCAGTGACTTTGTGTTGTGGTGTGAGCAGAACCACCTTCAGCTCAACATCAGCAAAACAATGGAGATGGTGGTGGACTTCAGGAGAACCAAGGCACAACTGACTGCAGTCCCTATACAGGGGATGGATGTGGAAATGGTTGAGTCATACAAGTTCCTAGGAGTCCATATGGACAACAGGCTGGAATGGGCTGGTAACACCGGGGCCCTGTACAAAAAGGGCCAGAGCCGACTCTACTTTCTGAGGAGGCTCAGGGCCTTCAACGTGTGCAGTAAACTACTGCATACCTTCTACCAGTCTGTGGTGGCCAGTGCCATCTTTTTTTGCAGTGGTGTGCTGGGGCGCCAACATAAAGACTGGTAATGTTTCTCGGGTAAATAAGCTGATCAGGAAGGCTAGCTCTGTTCTGGAGATTAGCCTTGACACTCTAGAGGAGGTAGCGGAGAGACTGATCCTGGCCAAACTGCTGGCCATCATGGACAACGTCATCCACCCTCTGCATGCCATGGTTATGACGCAGAGGAGCACTTTCAGTCACAGACTGATCCCACCACGGTGTGCCAGAGAGCGCTACAGGTGGTCCTTCCTGCCGGCGGCTATTAGACTATTTAATGCCTTACAGAGGTGCCGTGTCGTCGGCAACGTAGACCTGGAACTGTTGGGGTGCTAGGACCTAGTTTAACAATTATGCATCCATCCGTGAGTAACTCTGGTCTGTAATCACTCATTCATTCAGGACTGTATATACATATTCATGTACAGTTGTTATATCATATCACGTGCAATATTGTAAGTCATTCTTGGACTGAACTTAGTTAGTCATTCACTTAGGAATGCATATTAGTATCCTGTCAGTTGTATCTTTTCTCATTGCTTTTAGTATATTGAATGTGCAATAAGTGCAGTTGTCTGTAATTAAACCCTGCGCACTAAGGACTGTATTTTAAGGGAATTACTATTATTACCCCAATGATATCATACACACATTTAGCTATTAAAGTATCTCTTCCTGTCATTTACCTGTACAGTTTGTGTAACCATGCAAGTATTCACTTATCTGTAAATATAACTGTATACTTACCTGTACAGCTAATTTAACCATGCAAATATTCACTTACCTGTTCATTTAACCAGACTGTATATTAAGTAAACTATTATTACCCTCACTTATATCATATGCACTTTAAGCTATTAAAGTATTTCTCTGCCATCGACCTGTATAGTTAACCATGCAAATATTCCTTATTTACCTAACACTCTGTAACAATGTATAGTGTACATATTCAGCCATTCACCCATACTATGCAATGTCTTTTTATAACTTTTTTGCACTCCAGACTTCTTGTATTTTTATACTTTTTCATACTGCCGCTCTATGTATCATGTATCTGTATTTTCGTTCTGGCATTTTGCATCTGCCATGTGTTTTTTCATAGCTGCTTGACGAAGAAATTTCCCCTCGGCGATGAATAAAGTATCTATCAATCTATCGTAATATATGTATTATTGTTCTTCAGGTGCTTGTGTTGTTAGATGTCACTCCAGACCAGTCCATGCTGAATGAGGGTGTGGCTCGTGAGGTCATCAACCGCATCCAGAAACTACGCAAAAAGGTAAAACACGCTGATACTTCTCTCCCTCCCTGGCGTTCCCAGGCTTCTCTCCCTCCCTGGCATTCCCAGGCTTCTCTCCCTCCCTAGCACCAGCCTGGTGTTCCCAGGCTTCTCTCTCCCCTCTCTTGCTCGCCTCTCATGTTGAAATATTTCCACTCCTGAATTCTAGCAGCGTTGAGAACCAGTTTCTCCAGTACCATAAAATTCAGGCTTAATGTAAGCTTCATCCCCAACTACAAAGGTCTGTTTCAGAAACCCTTTGAAGTGAAGGAAAGGAAAGTAAAGCAGATTATCTTGTTTTCTTAATAAACAAACATTTTTCCATCGGCCCCTGGATTGGACTGAGCTGAACTAGTGTGTGTGACTGACTAACTGTGTTGCCTTGGCACTCAGCCAGGGTCAATTCTACTGTTATTTAAAACTGAAATCTTCAGGAATTTTCCACCCTAGGGAATTAATTGAGTAGCAGCAGCTAGGGGTCTCGGTGGGGGAGGAGGACGGGCAGAGACTGGGGGAGGAGGACGGGCAGAGACTGGGGGAGGAGGACGGGCAGAGACTGGGGGAGGAGGACGGGCAGAGACTGGGGGAGGAGGACGGGCAGAGACTGGGGGAGGAGGACGGGCAGAGACTGGGGGAGGAGGACGGGCAGAGACTGGGGGAGGAGGACGGGCAGAGACTGGGGGAGGAGGACGGGCAGAGACTGGGGGAGGAGGACGGGCAGAGAGTGGGGGAGGAGGACGGGCAGAGACTGGGGGGGGGGGGCAGAGACTGGGGGGGGGGGGCAGAGACGGGGGGAGGGAGTGAAGGAGAGACATCTCCTCATCAATGTTGCTACAGTACCCTCTGAGGGTCACTACCTGAAATTGGCCAACAGGCAATAAAACATCCTTCCTCTGGTTTTAAGTTACTATATGTACACGTACACTACCTTTTAAAAGTTTAGTCACTTAGAAATGTCCTTGAAAAGGTTATAAATAATTATTTTTAATTAAAATAATAATTGTCCTTCAAACTTTGCTTTTGTCAAAGAATCCTCCATTTGCAGCAATTACAGCCTTGCCAGAACTTTTTCATTCTAGTTGTCAATTTGTTAATGTAATCTGAAGAGATTTCACCCCATGCTTCCTGAAGCACCTCCCACAAATTGGATTGGCTTGATGGGCACTACTTACGTACCATATGGTCAAGCTGCTCCCACAACAACTCAATAGGGTTGAGATCTGGTGACTGTACTGGCCACTCCGTTATAGACAGAATACCAGCTGACTGCTTCTTCCCTAAATAGTTATTGCATAGTTTGGAGCTGTGCTTTGGGTCATTGTCCTGTTGTAGGAGGAAACTGGCTCCAGTTAAGCTCCGCCCACAGGGTACGGCATGGCGTTGCAAAATGGAGTGATAGCCTTCCTTCTTCAAGATCCCTTTTACCCTGTACAAATCTCCCACTTTACCACCACCAAAGCACCCCCAGACCATCACATTGCCTCCACCATGCTTGACAGATGGCGCCAAGCACTCCTCCAGCATCTTTTCATTTGGTCTGCGTCTCACGAATGTTCTCCTTTGTGATCCGAACACCTCACACTTAGATTTGTCTGTCCATAACACTATTTTCAAATTTTCCTCTGTCCAGTTCCATTTTTATTTTACCAGTCTGAGATATGGCTTATTCTTTGCAACTCTGCCTAGAAGACCAGCATCCCAGAGTCGCCTCTTCACTGTTGACGTTGAGACTGGTGTTGTGCGGGAACTATTTAATGAAGCTGCCAGTTGAGGAGTCTGTTTCTCAGACTAGAGACACTAATGTACTTGTCCTCTTGCTCAGTTGTGCACCGGGGCCTCCCACTCCTCTTTCTATTCTGGTTAGAGACAGTTTGCACTGTATGTGAAGGGAATAGTACACAGCGTTATACGAGATCTTCAGTTTTTTGGCCTTCATTTCTCAGAACAAGAATAGGCTGACGAGTTTCAGAAGAAAGTTATTTGTTTCTGGCCATTTTGAGCCTGTTATCGAACCCACAAATGTTGATGCTCCATATACTCAACTAGTCTAAAGAAGGCCAGTTTTATTGCTTCTTTAATCAGCACAACAGTTTTCAGCTGTGCTAACATAATTGCAAAAGGGATTTCTAATGATCAATTAGCCTTTTAACATGATAAACTTGGATTAGCTAACACAACGTGCCATTGGAACAAAGGAGTGATGGTTGCTGATAATGGGCCTCTGTACACCTATGTAGATACTCCATCAGCCGTTTCCAGCTACAATAGTCATTTACAACATTAACAATGTCTACACTGTATTTCTGATCAATTTAATGTTATTTTAATGGACAGAAAATATGCTTTTCTTTCAAAAACAAGGACATTTCTAAGTGACCCCAAACTTTTGAACGCTAGTGTATTGCCTGCCCTTGAAAGCCAGCCTGTAATTGAGCCTCTGTAGATTAAGGAGAGATCAATGTGTTCTCTTAGATGTAAAGTCTGCTGTTTAGGGGACCTGCATGGTTCTGGTATCAGTTCCGACAGACATTGTCACTTATAAATTGATTTGTGGGCACTGCTAGAGCTGCCCCAGTCAACTTTAAGTGCTGTTATTGTGAAGTGGAAATGTCTAGGAGCAACAACAGCTCAGTCGTTGGCCACGCAAGATCACAGAATGGGACCTCCGAGTGCTGAAGTGCAAAAATCATCTGCTGGTTGCAACACTCACTATCAGGTTCCAAACTGCCTCTGGAAGCAACTTAAGCTAAAGAACTGTTTGTCGGGAGCTTCATGAAATGGGTTTCCATGGCCGAGCAGCTGCAAAGAAGTCTAATCTGGAAATAACTGGGTAAGATACTCAAGTGATAGAGTGGTGTGGAGCCTTCCTCTTTCATTCCTTGAACAACTCCACCTTCTCCCTCTCTGCGGACGACCACTTTGAAAAGAAGGTTGATGACATCCGGTCTTCATTCACTCAGGATATTGAGTACTTTTCTCACTCACACAGAACAACCCTACGCCTTGACCTCTTTCTCCGCTCTCTCTCCAGATGAAATCTGGAAACTAGTGAGGTCTGGCCACCTGACAACCTGCCCGTTCGATTCCATCCCCTCCTCCCCTATTCAGACCATCTCTGGAGACCACCTCACATTCCTCACTTCCCTCATCAACTCGTCCCTGACCACTGGCATCCCATCTGGCTTCAAAATGACCCGAGTTGCTCCCCTCTTCAAGAAACCAACACTCGACTCATCTGATTTCAAAATCACTACAGGCCTGTATCGCTTTCTTTTCTTTCCAGAACACTTGAGCGTGCTGTCTCTGATCAACTCTCTATCTAAAACACTTGAGCGTGCTGTCTCTGATCAACTCTCTATCTAAAACACTTGAGCGTGCTGTCTCTGATCAACTCTCTATCTAAAACACTTGAGCGTGCTGTCTCTGATCAACTCTCTATCTAAAACACTTGAGCGTGCTGTCTCTGATCAACTCTCTATCTAAAACACTTGAGCGTGCTGTCTCTGATCAACTCTCTATCTAAAACACTTGAGCGTGCTGTCTCTGATCAACTCTCTCGTTATCTCTCTCAGAACCATCTTCTTGACCCTAAACAGTTAGGCTTCAAGACGGGTCACTCAACCGAGACTGCTCTTTTCTGTGTCACGGAGGCTCTCCTCACTGCCAAAGCTGACTCTCTCCTCTGTTCTCATCCTCTGAGATCTATCCGCTGTCTTCAACACTGTGAACCATCAGATCTTTCTCTTCACCCTCTCAGGGCTGGGCTTCTCAGGCAAACTCTTGGATTGCATCCTACCTGGCAGGCCGCTTCTTTTTTTTAAACCATTATTTAACTAGGCAAGTCAGTAAAGAACAAATTCGTATTTACAATGACGGCCTAGGAACAGTGGGTTAACTGCCTTGTTCAGGGGCAGAACGACAGATTTTTACCTTGTCAGCTCAGGGATTCGACCCAGCCCAACGCTCTAACCACTCGGCTACCTGCTGCTTCTACCAGGTGACATGGAGAGGATCGTTGTCTGCACCTCGTAGTCTCACTACTGCTGTCCCCCAGGGCTCGGTTCTAGGCCCTCTTCTCTTCTCTCTATACACCAAGTCACTCAGCTCCGTCATATCCTTTACATTGTCTCTCCTATCATTTCTTTGCAGATGCTCTACAACATCTATAGAGTACAACTCTACCTCACAGCAGCGCAGGTCCTAATCCAGGCATATGTCATCTCCCATCTGGACTACTGCAACTCTGTTGGCTGGGCTCCCCGCTTGTGCCATCAAACCCCTGTAACTTATCCAGACCGCTGCAGCCCGCTTGGTTTTCAACTTCCTCAAGTTCTCCCATGTCACCCCGTTCCTTCTCACACTCCACTGGCTTCTAGTCGAAGCTCACATCCACTACAAGACCATGGTACTTACCTACGGAGCAGCAAGAGGAACTGCCCCTCCTTACCTTCAGGCTCTGCTCAAACCCTACACCCCAACCAGAATACTCTGTTCTACCACCTCTGGTCTCTTGGTCCTCCCACCACTACAGGAGGGCAGCTCCCTCTCAGTCCAGTCCAAGCTTTTCTCTGTCCTGGAACCCCAATAGTGGAACCAGCTTCCCCCTGAAGCGGAGTCCCTGCCCATCTTCAGTAAGCACCTGAAACCCAACCTCTTCAAATAGTATCTTAAATAATCCCCCTCATCACCTCAACACCCAATTGAGACCACAGTATACCAGGGTTGGGCTCAATTCCATTTAAATTCCAGTCAATTCAGAAAGTAAACAATTCCCATTCAAAATGTTCATCATTGAAAAGCTTTGAAGATAATTGACATTTCGTTACCGGGACTGTGTGATCCAGAGTTCTAGGCCCTGTTTCATCCAACCCTAACCCTTTCTCTGTGTTTACCTAACTACAGGGTCACCTGGTGCCGTCTGATGAGATCACGGTGTACTACAGCTGTGAGCCAGCAGGTGATTACCTGGACAAGGTGATCCAGGTCCACACAGACTTCATCCTGGCAACCACCAAGGCACCACTCAAGACCTACCCTGTCCCCAAGGGTGCCAGTGTCATCGTGCAGGAGAAAACACAGGTTGGTTGGGTTGGATTGACATTGAACACCACATTGTTACACAGAATGAATGTGTAACAATGTTTCTTTTTGATTTTATTTTATTTAACTACGCAAATCAGTTAAGAACACATTCTTATTTACAATGATGGCCTACACCTGCCAAACTCAGACAACGCTGGGCCAATTGTGCGCCACCCTATGGGACTCCCAACCACGGCCGGTTGTGATAGTCTGGATTCGAACCAGGTTGTCTGTAGTGACTCCTCTAACACTGAGATGCAGTGTCTTAGACCACTGAACCAGGTTGTCTGTAGTGACTCCTCTAACACTGAGATGCAGTGTCTTAGACCACTGAACCAGGTTGTCTGTAGTGACTCCTCTAGCACTGAGATGCAGGGTCTTAGACCACTGAACCAGGTTGTCTGTAGTGACTCCTCTAACACTGAGATGCAGGGTCTTAGACCACTGAACCAGGTTGTCTGTAGTGACTCCTCTAGCACTGAGATGTAGTGTCTTAGACAACTGAACCAGGTTGTCTGTAGTGACTCCTCTAGCACTGAGATGCAGTGTCTTAGACCACTGAACCAGGTTGTCTGTAGTGACTCCTCTAGCACTGAGATGCAGTGTCTTAGACCACTGAACCCGGTTGTCTGTAGTGACTCCTCTAACACTGAGATGCAGTGTCTTAGACCACTGAACCACTTGGGTTAAAGCAAAATATGAATGGTTTTCATGTTTCTCCCTCTGGTTGTATCTATGGTTTTCATGTTTCTCCCTCTGGTTGTATCTATGGTTTTTATGTTTCTCCCTCTGGTTGTATCTATGGTTTTCATGTTTCTCCCTCTGGTTGTATCTATGGTTTTCATGTTTCTCCCTCTGGTTGTATCTATGGTTTTCATGTTTCTCCCTCTGGTTGTATCTATGGTTTTTATGTTTCTCCCTCTGGTTGTATCTATGGTTTTTATGTTTCTCCCTCTGGTTGTATCTATGGTTTTCATGTTTCTCCCTCTGGTTGTATCTATGGTTTTTATGTTTCTCCCTCTGGTTGTATCTATGGTTTTCATGTTTCTCCCTCTGGTTGTATCTATGGTTTTTATGTTTCTCCCTCTGGTTGTATCTATGGTTTTTATGTTTCTCCCTCTGGTTGTATCTATGGTTTTCATGTTTCTCCCTCTGGTTGTATCTATGGTTTTTATGTTTCTCCCTCTGGTTGTATCTATGGTTTTCATGTTTCTCCCTCTGGTTGTATCTATGGTTTTTATGTTTCTCCCTCTGGTTGTATCTATGGTTTTCATGTTTCTCCCTCTGGTTGTATCTATGGTTTTCATGTTTCTCCCTCTGGTTGTATCTATGGTTTTTATGTTTCTCCCTCTGGTTGTATCTATGGTTTTTATGTTTCTCCCTCTGGTTGTATCTATGGTTTTCATGTTTCTCCCTCTGGTTGTATCTATGGTTTTTATGTTTCTCCCTCTGGTTGTATCTATGGTTTTTATGTTTCTCCCTCTGGTTGTATCTGTGGTTTTCATCAAGTTTCTCTGTGGTTGTACTGTACTATAGTTGAAGGGTTCGGACCTGGACCTGACCATAGTAAAGGGAGCAGCCGCCTCTCAAGCTCCTCTGACTGGACCAGCCTGTGCCTACATCAACCTCCAACTGAAACTCAACAACAAGGAGCAAGGTATGAAGAATGGACGAATCCTCACCCTAAAAGCACCAACAGGGGTAAATGTTATAATTTCGAAACCCTTTTTTTAATCCTTCTGAAATTGTAGGACTTTGTCAAGCAACTAGTTACCAAGACAAAAACATAGTGGAATGAAAGATTATCTCAATCTACACACAATACCCCATAAGGTCAAAGCGACAACTGGTTTTTAAACATTTTTGCAAATGTACTTATTTACATAAGTATTCAGACCCTTTGCTATGAGGCTCAAAATTGAGCTCAGGTGCATCCTGTTTCCATTGATCATCCTTGAGATATTTCCAAAAGGCACCTGAAGGAGTCTTACCATGAGAAACAAGCGTATCTGGTGTGGTGAAACCAAGATTGAACTCTTTGGCCTGAATGCCAAGTGTCAAGTCTGGAGGAAACGTGGCACCATCCCTACGGTGAAGCATGGTGGTGGCAGCATCATGCTGTGGGGATGTTTTTCAGCAGCAGGGACTGGGAGACTAGTCAGGATCAAGGGAAAGATGAACAGAGCAAAGTACAGAGAGATCCTTGATAAAAACCTGCTCCAGACCTCAGGACCTCAGACTGGGGTGAAGGTTCACCTCCCAACAGGACAATGACCCTAAGCACACAGCCAAGACAACGCAGGATTGGTTTCGGGACAAGGCTTCGAACATCTCTGGAGAGACGTGAGAATAGCTGTGAAGCGACGCTCCCCATCCAACCTGACAGAGTTGAGAGGATCTGCAGAGAAACTCCACAAATACAGGTGTGCCAAGATTGTAGCGTGATACCCAAGAAGACTTGAGACTGTAATCACTGCCAAAGGTGCTTCAACAAAGTACTGAATAAAGGGTCTGAATTCTTATGTAAATATAATATTTTAGTTTTTTTATATTTATAAAATGGTAGTCCCAAATGGTGGCGCGCAATTGGCCCAGCGTCATCCGGGTTTGGCCGGGGTAGGCCGCCATTGTAAATAAGAATTTGTTCTTAACTGATATATTTTTTATATTTTTTTTTTTTTAAAAGACATGCTATTTTTGTGCTCTCTCTCAGAGGGTGTGGTCCTCCTGGAGAACCCTAAAGGAGATAACTGTCTGGACATGGTCAAACTGAGACAGGTCTGCTCCAGTATCTTCGGTCTTAACAACACCAAGCTCTGTTTGTTCAACGGCAAGACAGGTAAGATGGGACACTCACACTTTGAATCCTAAATCAACTCCTAACCCATATGCCAATACATACACTGGTAAGATGGGACACTCACACTTTGAATCCTAAATCAACCCCTATGTCAATAGAGCCCCAAAGTAAAGGTGTCATAATACCTATTAACCTAGCGGTCAAACAGGAAAATGGTTCCAATTGTTTTTCCATTATACATTTTTCCCCATAGGGGATTTTAGAAACACTTCAAAAAAGGGTTGTGTTTCGTGTAGACTTACCCTGGCGTGACATGTTGATAACCATGTAAATCTCTATCTGACAAGGTAACTTGTCAATATAGTCGGCTCTATTTATTCTCAGATTAGAAAATGCAAATTAGCATCAAAGTAGACATCATGCAAAACTACAAATCCCTGCAAGCTCCTGCACACCATCTCTAGCTGACACCTTTGCTAACAGTTATTGTGCCAATTTAAACTTACACGATACAGTTCACAGAATTGTCAATTGAAATAAATGTTGCAATTTTTTTCGTTGCTACATTTAACCTTTGCCTCGATTCGGCAGGCTCGTCCAGATCATCATGGCATTTGTAATTTTTTATGATGGCCACATTAGCAGCTAATTAGCATTTCATTTATTGGGGGTAAATACAGGCAAATATATTGATAAGTCACCCTGTCCGAGAGAGATTTACAAACACAGCCCTTATTTTAAGTGTTTCTAAAATATCCTATGGGAAAAAGTTATGGTGGAAAAAACGATTGGAACCATTTCCCTGTTTGACCGCTAGGTTTTATGGGTGCCTAAGACTTGTGTAGTGGAGGTGATTTAGAATCTCTCTCGTGATAAGGTAGCTCTGCCTGAGACTTGTGTAGTGTATATTTGCAAGAAATTAGCTTTAAAAGAGCTAATTTTCTCTCAGCCCCATGATAAAATGTGCAGGATGTTAGCTAGCTGAAGTGGAGTAGCTTAGCCTGCATGTTGGGTGGTAGCTAGTTGGAGTAGCCTAGCCTATATGTTGGGTGGTAGCTAGCTGAAGTAGAGTAGCTTAGCCTACATGTTGGGTGTTTCTGTCTCTAGCTTAGCCTACACAACATGTAGGCTAAGCTACTCCAGCTAGTTACCACCCAACATGTAGGCTAAGCTATTTCAGACCAGGTAGCTACAACAAAACATTTAGGCTAACCTACAGACAGAACCACCTAACGTGTAGGATAGGATACTCTCCAGAACCACCCAACATGTTGGCTAAGCTAGAGACAGAACCACATGTTTGGTGGTTCTAGAAAGTTTCCTAACCTATATGTTGGGTGGTTCTGTCTGTAGCAAAGCTTACATGTTGGGTGGTAACTAGCAGAGTATCCTAACCTACATGTTGGATGGTTTTGGGGACTAGCCACTAGTGTAGCCTATATGTTGGGTGGTTGCTAGCTGGAGTGGAGTATCCTAGCCTACATGTTGGGTGGTTCTGGAGAGTATCCTAGCCTATATGTTTGGTGGTTTTGGGGACTAGCCACTAGCTTAGCCTACATGTTGGGTGGTTTTGGGGACTAGCCACTAGCTTAGCCTACATGTTGGGTGGTTTTGGGGACTAGCCACTAGCTTAGCCTACATGTTGGGTGGTAGCTAGCTGTAATGGATTTGCTTAGCCTAAATGGTTTATGGTTCTCAGTGATGACAGGCATCATCCTGGGACTGTGACTGGCTCTATTCGTAATATATAACTCTCCTTGGACCCCCGGACCAATATAGCACTGTACTGTACCATTCCCTCCCTGGTTTCCCCTACAAGGCTGCTGTCTCGCTCTCACAGGAATACAAACAAACAAAAACATTGATGGAGGACTTATTAAATGATAGATTTTATTTGTTAGGTTAGTGATAAACAGATGGTGTGAACCATGGTCAGGTTAGTGATAAACAGATGGTGTGAACCATGGTCAGGTTAGTGATAAACAGATGGTGTGAACCATGGTCAGGTTAGTGATAAACAGATGGTGTGAACCATGGTCAGGTTAGTGATAAACAGATGGTGTGAACCATGGTCAGGTTAGTGATAAACAGATGGCGTGAACCATGGTCAGGTTAGTGATAAACAGATGGTGTGAACCATGGTCAGGTTAGTGATAAACAGATGGTGTGAACCATGGTCAGGTTAGTGATAAACAGATGGTGTGAACCATGGTCAGGTTAGTGATAAACAGATGGCGTGAACCATGGTCAGGTTAGTGATAAACAGATGGTGTGAACCATGGTCAGGTTAGTGATAAACAGATGGCGTGAACCACAGTCTTTAATGAGCGTTTCTCACACAGCTTTATATTTCTTATTTTCCTTGTGTGAATTATTGGAAGAGAGAGGTGTGTTGTATGTTTCAGAGCTGTCCAGTAACTGAGTGCTGTATGTTCTTGTTATTCAAGAGTTGACTGGTATGTGTGATCTGCTGTCTCTGAATGGGAAGACCCTGTGGGTGACATCAGGCTCCAGTCCCAGTGACTCCTCTCCCAGCTCTGACTCTCTGGTGTGCCCCTACGTCAACCTCCAACTGGCCAACTGTCAGCCTGCTGGTATGTTTAACTCACCATTTCCTCATTCTATCGTTCCGCTACACACCTACTTCCTTTTTACTAAACTTTCTGAAAGGTTTGTTATATCCTCCGCATTGTTACTCTGAAACTGGGAACGCCTCCAGTTGCTGGTTCGCCTCTCTAACCGCTAGGCTACCTGCTGCTATTGATATGTACTGATGCTATGTATATCCTGTCTCTCTGTAGAGTGTCAGAGTGGAGATGTGGCAACCTTGCTGCTGGTCAATCCTGTTGGACACGCCTGCCTGACCCACAATGCTTTGCTGTCTGAGACGGCCAAGGTGTTCGGCCTCCGCAGCCGTAGGCTGAAGCTCTACCTGGACAATGAGCTTACCCAAGGTAAGACAGACACTGTTTTGGTTCTGTCTCTGTCCCACATTCTGTCTCTGTGTTGTCTTCAATACATCACGTGTTTAACTGTAGCCTCTACTACCTTCTCCACGTGTTTAACTGTAGCCTCTACTACCTTCTCCACGTGTTTAACTGTAGCCTCTACTACCTTCTCCACGTGTTTAACTGTAGCCTCTACTACCTTCTCCACGTGTTTAACTGTAGCCTCTACTACCTTCTCCACGTGTTTAACTGTAGCCTCTACTACCTTCTCCACGTGTTTAACTGTAGCCTCTACTACCTTCTCCACGTGTTTAACTGTAGCCTCTACTACCTTCTCCACGTGTTTAACTGTAGCCTCTACTACCTTCTCCACGTGTTTAACTGTAGCCTCTACTACCTTCTCCACGTGTTTAACTGTAGCCTCTACTACCTTCTCCACGTGTTTAACTGTAGCCTCTACTACCTTCTCCACGTGTTTAACTGTAGCCTCTACTACCTTCTCCACGTGTTTAACTGTAGCCTCTACTACCTTCTCCACGTGTTTAACTGTAGCCTCTACTACCTTCTCCACGTGTTTAACTGTAGCCTCTACTACCTTCTCCACGTGTTTAACTGTAGCCTCTACTACCTTCTCCACGTGTTTAACTGTAGCCTCTACTACCTTCTCCACGTGTTTAACTGTAGCCTCTACTACCTTCTCCACGTGTTTAACTGTAGCCTCTACTACCTTCTCCACGTGTTTAACTGTAGCCTCTTAGCTTCTGCTCTGTAGTTTGCTAACCCTCTACTCTGCCAGTGATCCTTGACTTTTAATCTGGTTGGGAGAGTTTTAATTTTAACCTTGAACCAGCAGCAGAGCAGCAAGTCCTGGGCTGAGGAAACCTCCTTGTCCAATTACTGTGTCTGTCTGACTGACTGACTGACTGACTGACTGACTGACTGACTGACTGACTGACTGACTGACTGACTGACTGACTGCCTGCCTGCCTGACTGTCCTAGCAGACGGGCTGGTTTGACATACAGCTCATAGGTCTCTGCATCTCTGCTATTCAAATCTGGAATCGCAACAGAAGAGCTTTTTTAGTAACCGCATCAACAACTTTTCATCTGAACTTTTTACAAACAACTTCCGTTTTGACCACTTTCCTAACAAGTTAGACAAAAGGTTAGTGTGTGACATCTTGGTCTCCGTCTCTGCTATTCAAATCTGGAATCGTAACATAAATATCTACTGCGAATTAAGAGGTACAGCTGTTTTAGTAGCCATATCAACTAATTTAGGTAACCTTCCCACTGTTGAATTAACTACCATGGAACTTTTCAGAACTTTCAAATTATAACAATGGAGGAGCACATTCTAAGCATGAAACAATGGGTGTTTCTCATTATGCTACTACCTTGCTACACACTCTGCATTCTTCGAGGACGTTCTTGTGAGGACGAGAGTGTGGAGAACGCATAAAACATTACATTTGAGAAGCACTCACTCTCCCCCTACTGTATTACCTCACGCTACTTCTCCCCATTCACTGAACTTTCTTCCAGCTAGGACAATGGTAAACACAAAGCAAACGCTTTACTTCACAACGATCAGCTATTTATATGTGAATCATAATGTAGATAACCAGATAGGTCAAAGGAACGCTATACAAGGTAGATGTCAACTCTTCATGGGTAGCTAGCTTTAGTCAGGCAACATATGGCTCCATTCGGTCTTATGTAGCAACATTTGAAGTGATGTCTTTTACATTGGTTAAAAGTAGTGACGGAGCTAGAAAATGGTTTATCATACACTACTTTTGAGAAAATGGCCCTTGAATGTCTTGGTACCTACTGGAGAGATCTTCTTTGTCCACCCATTCAGCATTGTTCACACCCCCTTAAGCTTCTCTTTAAGGATTCACATGTGAGGCTATGTACTAAACAACCAATTTTATCTGGAGTGCCAGAGTGTGCTCTGGGCGTTCGTAAACGCAGAGTGTTGTCAGATTGTCCGTTAGTAAATTCAGAGCGTTTTGCTATCGGAGTGTTCAGATCGCACACTGGACGCTCTGGCCGAGGAGTAGGGTTGATCCGAGCGTTCTGACATAACAGCAGTCAAGCACCCAATCGAACTGGCTAACGTTGACTAGCTTGCTAGCTACTTCCAGACACTAATGAGAGAACAGCTCACTCTGACCATTTTACTGCCCTATCAGAGCTGGTTAGGCTGTGTTCATGTTATCCAGAGCGTTGGTGACTGCTACTGTGCTGCTGGCAACAATTGAATTACGCTATCGACAGTTGTCGCAGTGACATCATAAACATTATATTGAAATAGTTAGTTGCATAGTGGAGTATTTTGTTTAGACGTGTAGCTAGCTAGCTAAACAATTAACCATAATCCAAACTCTTATTTTATTTATTTTTTATTTAACATTTATTTAACTAGGTAAGTTAGTTAAGAACAGGTTCTGGATCGGTCCAGTTCCTAAAACTAGCCAACTTAGTTGCGCACAGGACTCCTGCATCAACGTCTCCAAATCAGTCATTCAAGCTCTGTCCTAGTTTTGAGACCAGTGTCTCCTCTGATGACTTCACTGCCTGCTTGTCATTCTTTGCCACTCCTAACTCCACTCCCTCTAACATCATGCCATTGGTGGCCTTCATCATCGGCCCTTTTCTACAATGACACATTCTACATTTAGTCACACAATTCACTCACAGTATATTCATGATTACAAAGAGCACAATAATGACATTGACAAACCTGGTTTTGTATTTATCAAGCACTGCTTGCGTGGCTACCAGAGAGGTGTGTGCCTCTGCTAAAGTGATGGTTGACTTCTGTAGAGACGCGGAGAGGCTGCTTGGGTGACCAAGTGTGTCGTGCAGGAACCCACAGAACTTGACCACAGCACTGTCCCTGGCAGAGCTGTAGAACGTTTTTGCTTTCGCTTGCTGTTCACCACGGACACCCTGGGCATTAGGCGAATGAATCTGAAACACACAAAACAAGAAACAACTGATTAGCAATGAAGCTGTATAATTATAATGTCTTGATCTATTAATGTTCATTTAATGGATATATGGCAAATGCATACAGCATTACATTATCATCATAATCCTACAATAAGTGTAGGTGTAGGCAAAATATACATTTCTATGGCAATAACCTGTTCAAGGTGCAGCACAATGTCCGGGTATCCTCTCAAAAAATGGTCCAGAGCTCGGAGGAGGTGGCCAACCCATCGAGTCCCCCCCAATTCTTGTGGGCATGAGGGCTGTTTGGTTGAGAGTCTGGTAGCTCTTAACCAGGGTTGCTCTATTGAGTGGACTTGTGTGGTAGAATGTGAAGAGTCCACCCAGTAGTTCTTCCACTCTGCGGAACAGGGGAGTGACCTTGATGGCATCAGAGAAGGCCAGCTCCAGACGGTGAGCCATGCAGTGCACACCCACAACATAAGCCTGGTCTCCTCTGTCTGGTCACGACACCACTCTTCTCCCCAGTCGTGACTGCAGCCCCGTCTGTGGCACAAGCTACTAGCTTGCCCTTCCACCCCTTGCAAGCGGCATCCATTTGACATTTAATAGCCTGGGCTGTGTGGGCAGAGTCAGCCTTCTCCACAGTTCACCTCACCTCCACATTCCCCTCCTTACAAAAACGAACATACACCAATTCTGCCTCCTTCACAGCACAATCAGTGGATCCATCAGACATAATTGAACATAATTTGGCGTCCTCCAAATCTTCTTGGACCTTGCTTGGTTCTGCCTGTGTAATGTACTCTATAAACCATCTACCCTGCATGTCGTTTCTGTAGGTGTTCCCCACATCCAGCCCTTTCTCTAGGTGTTCCCCACATCCAGCCCTTTCTCTAGGTGTTCCCCACATCCAGCCCTTTCTCTAGGTGTTCCCCACATCCAGCCCTTTCTCTAGGTGTTCCCCACATCCAGCCCTTTCTCTAGGTGTTCCCCACATCCAGCCCTTTCTCTAGGTGTTCCCCACATCCAGCCCTTTCTCTAGGTGTTCCCCACATCCAGCCCTTTCTCTAGGTGTTCCCCACATCCAGCCCTTTACTCTCATCCAAACTGCAACAAAAATAGATGATCAATTAACTATAAAGCATTAACAACACGACACAACTAGCTAAAACAAATAAAATAAATTATCAATGTGGATAACGGGTCATATTTTATACTATAAAACACAACATGTTAAAAAATCTTTCTCGCACATCCGTTCAAGTCCGAATAGGGTCTTGCTTTCTTGGCAATCGCGTGTGCGGTTCGGAATAATAATAAACCTCCACATGATGGCTGGGTTAGCTAAAACTGCCAGCAAATAGGCCTAACTCAGGTTTTAGCTACTGTATCACCAAAAAATGCTGTTTGATGACTTGACGCACGAAATAGGCAGCGCGGCAGATCCAGCAGATTAAAGTTTTAGGAAAATATTTTTAGGATTTTTCTTTTTTTTTTCTATCCGCCAGTGTGGCGAGTAGTCTACATAAGTTACTTGCCAAAGACAAAATTTACCCGCATTGGCGAGTGCTAATTTTGGACCCTGGGTCTAGCGTATCAAAAGCTTTGGCCAAGTCAATAAAAATAGCAGCACAACATTGCTTAGAATCAAGGGCAGTGGTGACATCATTGAGGACCTTTAAGGTTGCAGTGACACATCCATAACCTGAGAGGAAACCAGATTGCATACCAGAGAGAATACTATAGACATCAAGTAGATTTATGTTGTTTAATATGTAGTGTTTGATGTTTTTTCAATATAGTGTTTTATTAAATAAATAAATATAGTGTTTGCATAAATAAAGAGTTTAAAAGAGCAGTCATTGGTCAGCCCTCCAATCTGTGATTTCAAACCCTCAGTCGGAATAAAATGATCTAGTTTGACGTAGTAGAGACAGAGCTTTGACATTCCTTCCTTCCTTTTAACAGGTTTATCTCCAGAAAGATGCCAGGCGAATGTCTTCCATCATACTTTAATTCATTTGTATGCGTTTCAGAAATCCCAGCAGAGTCGTCAGTGAAGACGCTGGACAGGAAGACTCTGTATGTTGGAGTTCTGCCCACCACTGCAGAGTCATAGGACCAGGAACAGCCAGACTGAAGAAGAGATGGGCTGTGTCTGAAATGGCACCCTATCCCTTATATAGTGCACGACTTGGGCCCATGGTGCTCTGAGCAATGCTAGTGTACTGTAGAGAATAGGGAGAATTTCAGACGCAGCCAGAAAGAAGCGTCTAGCTCCAAACTTCAATGAAAACCGAACATGAAATAGTAAAGCATTTCTTCTGCACTGTATTCCCCCAATATCTCTCTCACTATAACATTCATCCTCTAGTCCAATATCCAGTGACTATCCTATGGGCTCTGTCATCAGTTGATTAGTTAACCTCAACACTCTGTACCAAATAGTCACGTTCAGTAAAAGTGTCATTGTAATGTTTCAGAACAAGAATAAAGGAACAATGGAATAAAATAAAGTGAAACCACAATGGAGAAATTACATGTCTGTTTTCACTTTACCAGCTGGGTATCTGTATAGTACCAGCTGGGTATCTGTATAGTACCAGCTGGGTATCTGTATAGTACCAGCTGGGTATCTGTATAGTACCAGCTGGGTATCTGTATAGTACCAGCTGGGTATCTGTATAGTACCAGCTGGGTATCTGTATAGTACCAGCTGGGCGTCCGTAGAGCGTACCAGCTGGGCGTCCGTAGAGCGTACCAGCTGGGCGTCCGTAGAGCGTACCAGCTGGGCGTCCGTAGAGCGTACCAGCTGGGCGTCCGTAGAGCGTACCAGCTGGGCGTCCGTAGAGCGTACCAGCTGGGCGTCCGTAGAGCGTACCAGCTGGGCGTCCGTAGAGCGTACCAGCTGGGCGTCCGTAGAGCGTACCAGCTGGGCGTCCGTAGAGCGTACCAGCTGGGCGTCCGTAGAGCGTACCAGCTGGGCGTCCGTAGAGCGTACCAGCTGGGCGTCCGTAGAGCGTACCAGCTGGGCGTCCGTAGAGCGTACAGCTGGGAGTCCGTATAGCGTACCAGCTGGGAGTCCGTGCTGGGCGTACAGCTGGGCGTCCGTAGAGCGTACAGCTGGGCATCCATTTCCTTTCAGACTGTAGAAGTATATAGATGGGTGAAGTTGGACTGGGGTCAGTTTGGCATTTTAACTAAAAATAGAATCAAATGTTTATTGGTCTCATTACATACACGTTTAACAGATGTTCTTAGTTACATACACATGTTTAACAGATGTTTTTGTGGGTGTAGCGAAATGCTTGTGATGTAGTGAAATACTTGTAACCTTTATTTAACTAGGCAAGTCAGTTAGAAACAAATTCTTATTTACAATGACAGCCTACACCGGCCAAACCCGGTCGACCATGGGCCAATTGTGCGCCGCCCTATGGGACTCCCAATCACGGACGGATGTGATGCAGCCTGGATTTGAACCAGCGACTGCAGTGACGGCTCTTGAGATGCAGTGCCTTAGACCCTAAGCGTAACCCTTATTCTAATCCTAAGTGTAACCTTACCAAGCAGTTGTGTATCAACAGATAGTTTGTTGATAGTATCAAATACAATTGTATTGGTCACATCTACAGATGGAAAATCTGGACTATCCAAATAAAGTGACCAGAAAATCCTTTACACCCACACTGCACCAACTACATCAAGGGTATTGTACGCATGAGAAGATTAGAATGAAATAGCATTTTGGTCCAGGACTAGACTATTTTAATCTGTGTCCGGGAAACTGGCCCTTAACCGCTGAGCAGTGAGTGAAATGGTAGCAGTTCAGACAGGTGGTTCTGTTGTGGAGGGAAGGAGGAATGCATACATCTGGAATAAGGAAGGAATTATTATTCACACATCAACCCACATGCAGGATCAGACAGACGTACTGTAACTGCTTAAACATGCTTAAAACAATATATATATATTTTTTATTTCACCTTTATTTAACCAGGTAGGTCAGTTGAACAAGTTCTCATTTACAACTGCGACCTGGCCAAGACAAAGGAAGGCAGTGCGACAAAAACAACACAGAGTTACACAGTAAACAAACGTACAGTCAATAACACAATAGAAAATCTATATACAGAGTGCAAATGTAGTGCAAAATGCAGTAAGGTTAGGAAGGTAGGACAATAAATAGACCATAGTGGTGAAATAAATTACAGATTATCATTAACACTGGAATGAAGGATGTGCAAATGATGATGTGCAAATAGAGATACTGGAGTGTAAAATGAGCGGAAGTAAAAAAAAATATCTATATATATACTGTATATATACACAGTGTATCAAAAAGTATTTGATACACTGCCGATTTGGCAGGTTTTCCTACTTACAAAGCATGTAGAGGTGTGTAATTTTTATCATAGGTACACTTCAACTGTGAGTGTCGGAATCTAAAACAAAAATCCAGAAAATCACATTGTATGATTTTTAAATAATTAATTTGCATTTTATTGCATGACATAAGTATTTGATCACCTACCAACCAGTAAGAAGTCCGGCTCTCACAGACCTGTTAGATGTTCTTTAAGAAGCCCTCCTGTTCTCCACTTATTACCTGTATTAACTGCACCTGTTTGAACTCGTTACCTGTATAAAAGACACCTGTCCACACACTCAATCAAACAGACTCCAACCTCTCCACAATGGCCAAGACCAGAGAGCTGTGTAAGGACATCAGGGATAAAATTGTAGACCTGCACAAGGCTGGGATGGGCTACAGGACAATAGGCAAGCAGCTTGGTGAGAAGGCAACAACTGTTGGCGCAATTATTAGAAAATGGAAGAAGTTCACGATGACGGTCAATCTCCCTCGGTCTGGGGCACCATGCAAGGTCTCACCTCGTGGGGCATCAATGATCATGAGAAAGGTGAGGGATCAGCCCAGAACTACACGGCATGACCTGGTCAATGACCTGAAGAGAGCTGGGACCACAGTCTCAAAGAAAACCATTAGTAACACACTACGCCGTCATGGATTAAAATCCCCCTGCTCAAGCCAGCGCATGTCCAGGCCCGTCTGAAGTTTGCCAATGACCATCTGGATGATCCAGAGGAGGAATGGGAGAAGGTCATGTGGTCTGATGAGACAAAAATAGAGCTTTTTGGTCTAAACTCCACTCGCCGTGTTTGGAGGAAGAAGAAGGATGAGTACAACCCCAAGAACACCATCCCAACCGTGAAGCATGGAGGTGGAAACATCATTCTTTGGGGATGCTTTTCTGCAAAGGGGACAGGACGACTGCACCGTATTGAGGGGAGGATGGATGGGGCCATGTATCGCGAGATCTTGGCCAACAACCTCCTTCCCTCAGTAAGAGCATTGAAGATGGGTCGTGGCTGGGTCTTCCAGCATGACAACGACCCGAAACACACAGCCAGGGCAACTAAGGAGTGGCTCCGTAAGAAGCATCTCAAGGTCCTGGAGTGGCCTAGCCAGTCTCCAGACCTGAACCCAATAGAAAATCTTTGGAGGGAGCTGAAAGTCCGTATTGCCCAGCAACAGGCCCGAAACCTTAAGGATCTGGAGAAGGTCTGTATGGAGGAGTGGGCCAAAATCCCTGCTGCAGTGTGTGCAAACCTGGTCAAGAACTACAGGAAACGTATGATCTCTGTAATTGCAAACAAAGGTTTCTGTACCAAATATTAAGTTCTGCTTTTCTGATGTATCAAATACTTATGTCATGCAATAAAATGCTAATTAATTATTTAAAAATCATACAATGTGATTTTCTGTATTTTTGTTTTAGATTCAGTCTCTCACAGTTGAAGTGTACCTATGATAAAAATTACAGACCTCTACATGCTTTGTAAGTACGAAACCCTGCAAAATCGGCAGTGTATCAAATACTTGTTCTCCCCACTGTATATGGGAATGAGGTAGTAGGGTGGGCTATTTACAGAAGGACTATATGCAGGTGCAGTGATCGATAAGCAGCTTTGACAGCTGATGCTTAAAGTTAGTGAGGGAGATAGGAACCTCTAGCTTCAAGGATTTTTGCAATTCGTTCCAGTCATTGGCAGCAGAGAACTGGAAGGAATGGCGGCCAAAGGAGGTGTTGGCTTTGGGGATGACCAGTGAGATATACCTGCTGGAGCGCATGCTACGGGTAGGTGTTGCTATGGTGACGAGAGAATACATAAATAGAGATGCCTTGGTGTGCTTTCAAAATGGCGTCATGTATGTATGTATATATGTATGTGTATATATATAGTGCACTACTTTCTCCTCTACATCTCCAACATGGATGGGGCTTAGCTGAGTGAACATTAAACACACCTTATCCCATCTGTTCACCATTCTCTGCATGCACACGCAACACACACACACACTCCGATATCACTCTGCTCTTCTTCCAGGAAAGGAAGCGGACAGCAGTCTTCAGTCTTCAGAAATAATTGTACCAGAGAGACGTATGATTTCATTAGAATGGAGTGTTTATTCATCATGCTGTAGATCCTGATCTAAGTCCACTCACAGGAAGGTGTGTTGTACTTCATTAGCTCTAGTACTCCCAAGAGATACAGTAGCCTGTTTAATTTCCAATGCATTATTGCTCGAGGGGAAACTAAATAAAATGCTTTGAATTCTATTAATGTGTTTGTAGAACTTGCAGCATCATTAGCTATATTGTGGTAGACCAAGGATAGCTGCATTTTCTAAAGGCCAAACTGTGGACAATAATAGCCTTTCTAGTGGGGGGATTCTCACGGCTCTGTCTCCTGTCAGTGAAACCACGTGCTGCGTCCCAAATAGCATCCTATTCTCGAAGTAGTGCACTACTTCTTTTGACCAGAGCCATATGATCCATGGTCAAAAGTAGTGCTTAAATAGGGTGCCATGAGATGCTGCTGCAGACCACATAATGCACCCACTTTTTGGTACGGAATGGAACAATCTGTCACTAAATCAACTTTTACAGCCTCTCTTCCTATGTTGACAAGATCTTCAACTCCGTGAACAAACAGCCCTCCCAGGACCGCCAAACACACAATAGAAACATATAACAGTTGAGGAGACACCTTGGAAATAGATGACTGTATGTAGCTTGGTAGGCGTTTTCTAGAGAGACAGGATACACGGTCGAAATGCTGAGAGAAATGTTACATGGTGTTATGTTGTACCGTATCCTTGCAGTCGAGTGGCGCAGTGGTCTAAGACACTTTATCTCAGTGCTAGAGACGTCACTACAGACAACTTGGTTCGAATCCAGACTGTATCATAACAGGCTGTGATTGGGAGTCCCTTAGGGCGATGCACAATTGGTCCGGGGTTGGCCGGTGTAGGACTTCATTGTAAATAATAATTTGTTCTTAACTGACTTGCCTAGTTAAATAAAGGTTACATTTTTTTTTTTAAATCATTCTGATTTCATTGATTGTAGGCACACGTGTGGGATAGTCACAAAAATACACAAACATTTACCCCATAGGCCTACCCCTATTTCCAAAATAAAAGAAACAACACGATTCAAGTAAAACCAATAATATTTTCTGAATTTCAAGAACATTTCAAGATTTTACTGATCTGATGCATCTTCATTTAAACCACAAGCACGAGTTACTCAAAAACAAACGACAAAGGATGTTGTTATTTAAATGTTATTTCAGGACGAACAACAGGCTTTTGGGAACGCTTTGGGGCCAGCGCAAACTGACTATCAAGTTCTCACACTCATTACAAATGCTGCATCTCTGCCTCAATGTGCTTCCTCTGGCCTCTCTTCTGAAACAGACAGCGGGCACAGGTAGGACACGAAAGCTGTTATAATAAATAAATAGCTACCCACACATCTTGCTTACAGATGACAGGGATTCGTATTATAATTGAATACCCTAGTTTAGCACTCCACTGCGTTTTCATTTCACCGCTGGCACCTGTCATACCAGCGCTAATAGTGATAAGGAGGACGCAGTGATGCTGATATATATTTAGGCGCATCTAAAAGATGAGCCGGTTAGTTAAGTCGTTAGGGAAGTCACACTGTTGCTACCCGATACTCTCCTCTCATTCAGCGGAGCGGATCATTGATGTCATAACCTCCTAGACCTGTAATGTGTAAGTATTTTGCTACCTAAAAACACTCATCGGCATTAGTTGTGTCGGTCTGGTCATGGTTGATGCTTCTAGCCCGGTACTATGTGATCATGCCAGCAGATTTCAGTGATTGATGATGCGCAACAAATAGAAGCCATAGTGCACCCAATATTATTATTCCGTTTTTAGAACTTACTTTATCTGAAACTAAATTGACACTGACACTGTTTGATGCACTTGTATGCATGAAGTAGTTGTATTTTAAATGGTAATTCTGCTGTTTGTAGGCTGTAGATTCTGTATGTATACACAGCCAGACTGCATGGAAGTCCAGAGAGGACATGAATAAAAACAGATATTCTTTTCTTATGTCGAGATCACAACATAACAAAAGTTGTTTTGTAGATATCATCTGAACCATCTGTGAATAGTCCCAACGCCACCTAGGTCACACCAATGAAATTGTACTTATACAACCTTATATGTTAACCATACAACCCCTTCCTCCCTCCATTAAAGTGGAACTGACAGCGTTTTAGCAACATGAAATCTTATTAAAATCTGTTTATATACACTGAACAATACTTTAAAAAAAATATATATATATATTTTCTGACAAGCAGCACTTAGATATGGTCATTTTTAAGTTTTCATAAATTCATAATGTTTGGGAATTACTTATACTAAGGCATTTGTAAAAATTCTATAGCAACATAGAGTAGGAAAGCAGCCATGGTGACCAAAAGTTTTGAGAGTATTGGTCTCCACAAAGTTTGCTGCTTCAGTGTTCTTAGATCTTTATGTCAGTAGTTACTATGGTAACACTGAAGTATAATTACAAGTATTCCATAAGTGTCAAAGGCTTTCATTGACAATGACATTCAGTTTATGCAAAGAGTCAATATTTGCAGTGTTGACCCTTCTTTTTCTCTGCAATCCGCCCTGGCATGCTGTCAATTAACTTCTGGGCCACATCCTGACTGATGGCAGGCCATTCTTGCCTAATCAATGCTTGGAGTTTGTCAGAAGTTGTGGGTTTTTGTTTGTCCACCCGCCTCTTGAGGATCGACCAAAATTTCTCAATGGGATTAAGGTCTGGGGAGTTTCCTGGCCATGGACACAAAATGTCGATGTTTTATTCCCTGAGCTTAGTTATCACTTAGTTATCACTTTTGCCTTATGGCAAGGTGCTCCATCATGCTGGAAAAGGCATTGGTCTTCACCAAACTGTTCTTGGATGGACAGGGAGAAGTTGCTCTCAGAGGATGTGTTGGTACCATTCTTTATTCATGGCTGTGTTCTTAGGCAAAATTGTGAGTGAGCCCACTCCCTTGGCTGACATGAATGGTCTCAGGATGCTTTACTGTTGGCATGACACAGGACTGATGGTAGTGCTCACCTTATCTTCTCCGGACAAGGTGTTTTCCGGATGGCCCAAACAATCGGAGAGATTCATCAGAGAAAATGACTCTACCCCAGTCCTCAGCAGTCCAATCCCTGTACCTTTTGCAGAATATCAGTCTGTCCCTGATGTTTTTCTTGGAGAGAAGTGGCTTCTTTGCTGCCTTCTTGACACCAGGCCATCCTCCAAAAGTCTTCGCCTCACTGTGCGTGCAGATGCACTCACACCTGCCTGCTGCCATTCCTGAGCAAGCTCTGCACTGGTGGTTCCCGGATCCAGCAGCTGAATCAACTTTAGGAGACGGTCCTGGCGCTTGCTGGGCTTTCTTGGGTGCCCTGACGCCTTCTTCACAACAATTTAACCTCTCTCCTTGAAGTTCTTGATGATCCGATAAATGGTTGATTTAGGTGCAATCTTACCAGCAGCAATATCCTTGCCTGTGAAGCACTTTTTGTGCAAAGCACTGATGACGGCACATGTTTCCTTGCAGGTAACCATGGTTGACAGAGGAAGAACAATGATTTCAAGCACCACCCTCCTTTTAAAGCTTCCAGTCTGTTATTCTGACTCAATCAGCATGACAGAGTGATCTCTAGTCTTGTCCTCGTCAACACTCTTACCTGTGTTAACGAGACAATCACTGATATGATGGCAGCTGGTCCTTTTGTGGCAGGGCTGAAATGCAGTGGAAATGTTTTTTGGGGATTAAGTTCATTTTCATGGCAAAGAGGGACTTTGCAATTAATTGCAATTCATCTGATCACTCTTCATGACATTCTGGAGTATATGCAAATTGCCATCATCAACACTGAGGCAGCAAACTTTGTGGAGACCAATACTTGTGTCATTCTCTCAACTTTTGGCCACGACTGTATGCAGACCGGTGCACCATAGCCAATCAGAGCTACAGTAGGCCTTTATGTAAATAACCCATTTGCCACACATGCCATTCACTTTGAACTGGACTGTGTGTACAAAATACACCTGAATGGATTTCTGCAAATATGTAAATACCACAAGAGTCCTCTTACATTTGGGAACATTACAGTCCTATTGATCAAACACCCAGCCAGTTATTTATTTAAACTTTATTTAACTTGGCAAGTCAGTTAAGAACAAATTCTTATTTACAATGACGGCCTACCAGAAGGCCTCCTGCAGGGACGGGGGCTGGGATTAAACATTTTAATATAGGACAAAACACGCATCAACACTACATAAAGAGTTACCTAAGACAACAACATAGCATGGCAGCAACACAATATGACAACAACATGTTAGCAGCACAACATGGCAGCAACAGAACATGGTAGCAGCACAAAACATGGTACATACACTATTGGGCACAGACAACAGCACAAAGGGCAAGAAGGTAGAGATGACAATACATCACGCAAAGCAGCCACAACTGTCAGTAAGAGTGCCCATGATTGAGTCTTTGAATGAAGAGATTGAGATAAAACTGTCCAGTTTGAGTGTTTGTAGCAGCTCGTTCCAGTCGCTAGCTGCAGCGAACTGAAAAGACGAGTGACCCAGGGATGTGTGTGCTTTGGGGACCTTTAACAGAATGTGACTGGCAGAACGGGTGTTGTATGTGGAGGATGAGGGCTGCAGTAGATATCTCAGATAGGGGGGAGTGAGGCCTAAGAAGGTTTTATAAATAAGCATCAACCAGTGGATCTTGCGACGGGTATACAGAGATGACCAGTTTACAGAGGAGTATAGAGTGCAGTGATGTGTCCTATAAGGAGCATTGGTGGCAAATCTGATGGCTGAATGGTAAAGAACATCTAGCTGCTTGAGAACACCCTTACCTGCCGATCTATAAATTATGTCTCCGTAATCTAGCATGGGTAGGATGGTCATCTGAATCAGGGTGAGTTTGGCAGCTGGGGTGAAAGAGGAACGATTACGATAGAGGAAACCAAGTCTAGATTTAACTTTAGCCTGCAGCTTTGATATGTGCTGAGAGAAGGACAGTGTACCGTCCAGCCATACTCCCAAATACTTGTATGAGGTGACTACCTCAAGCTCTAAACCCTCAGAGGTAGTAATCACACCTGTGGGGAGAGGGGCAGTCTTCTTACCAAACCACATGACCTTTGTTCTGGAGGTGTTCAGAACAAGGTTAAGGGCAGAGAAAGCTTGTTGGACACTAAGAAAGCTTTAGTGTTTAACACCAAATCCGGGGAGGGGCCAGCTGAGTATACGACTGTATCATTTGCATATAAATGGATGAGAGCGCTTCCTACTGCCTGAGCTATGTTGTTGATGTAAATTGTGGGGCCTAGGATTGAGCCTTGGGGTACTCCCTTGGTGAAAGGTAGTGGCTGAGACAGCAGATGTCTGACTTTATACACTGCACTCTTTGAGAGAGGTAGTTAGCAAACCAGACCAAAGACCCTTCAGAGACACCAATACTCATTAGCCGACCCACAATAATGGAATGGTCTAGCGTATCAAAAGCTTTGGCCAAGTCAATAAAAATAGCAGCACAACATTGCTTAGAATCAAGGGCAATGGTGACATCATTGAGGACCTTTAAGGTTGCAGTGACACATCCATAACCTGAGAGGAAACCAGATTGCATACCAGAGAGAATACTATAGACATCAAGAAAGCCAGTCAGTTGATTATTGACAAGTTTTTCCAACACTTTTGATAAACAGGTCAAAATAGAAAGAGGCCTCTAACAGTTAGGATCAGCTTGATCTCCCCCTTTGTTTCTCAGGTGTATCCTCCCGGCGGCTAGTGCAGAAGTGTTTTAAAATCTGCCACTTTAAATCAGCTGTTTATTTCACAGAGCAGAAAAGCACACATGTGTTTTGGGATTTCTCCTCTGTACACGTCATCTGTCTCAATTCATACAAACGCATTTGTTTCCACGTTACGCTCCTCTCCTCTGAACCTCAAGGCCCCTGTCATAATCACTGACCAACCAATAACCCTGAACCTCAAGGCCCCCAACATAATCACTGACCAACCAATAACCCTGAACCTCAAGGCTCCCAACATAATCACTGACCAACCAATAACCCTGAACCTCAAGGCCCCCAACATAATCACTGACCAACCAATAACCCTGAACCTCAAGGCCCCCAACATAATCACTGACCAACCAATAACCCTGAACCTCAAGGCCCCCAACATAATCACTGACCAACCAATAACCCTGAACCTCAAGGCCCCCAACATAATCACTGACCAACCAATAACCCTGACAGATTCTTTCAAATTCCTTTGCACTTAACACCAGCGACTCATTGAAATGGGACAACTCATCATCAAGAAGGCCCATCAGAGACTGTACTTTCTAAGGCAACTGAAAAAGTACAGGGTCAAACATCAGCTAATGGTTCAGTTTTACACAGCCACAATACAGAGCAAATTGCATTTAAAATGATAAAACAAATGAAGTTAGTTGTGCAAGACATTTTTGAGATAAAAGTTACATATTGTTTTTAAACTGGTGCATGCTTTTCTCCTCTGACAATACAACAGCTGATTGAAAGGGTATGTGGCAGATATCAAAACTCTTCCTGGTAGGATACACTTGTGTTTCCTTGCCAAAAGGAGGATATGGAGGAGGGGAGGACTGTCTTCCAAAAGGAGGATATGGAGGAGGGGAGGACCGTCTTCTAAAAAGGAGGATATGGAGGAGGGGAGGACCGTCATCCAAAAGGAGGATATGGAGGAGGGGAGGACCATCTTTTAAAAAGATAGATAGATAGATAGATAGATAGATAGATAGATAGATAGATGGATGGATAGATGGATAGATGGATAGATGGATAGATGGATAGATAGATAGATAGATAGATAGATGGATAGGTACTTTATTGATCCCCGAGGGGGAAATTTCTTAAAGGAGGATATCGAGGAGGGGAGGACCGTCTTCCGTTGGACTACTAACGAATTGACACACAACCTCTCCTCCAGTACCATCAGCCAGTCCAAACCTGTCCTCCAGTACCATCAGCCAGTCCAAACCTGTCCTCCAGTACCATCAGCCAGTCCAAACCTGTCCTCCAGTATCCCCAGCCAGTCCAAACCTCTTCTCCAGTACCCCCAGCTAGTCCAAACCTCTTCTCCAGTACCCCCAGCTAGTCCAAACCTCTTCTCCAGTACCCCCAGCTAGTCCAAACCTCTTCTCCAGTACCCCCAGCCAGTCCAAACCTCTTCTCCAGTACCCCCAGCCAGTCAAAACCTCTTCTCCAGTACCCCCAGCTAGTCCAAACCTCTTCTCCAGTACCCCCAGCCAGTCCAAACCTCTTCTCCAGTACCCCCAGCCAGTCCAAACCTCTTCTCCAGTACCCCCAGCCAGTCCAAACCTCTTCTCCAGTACCCCCAGCCAGTCCAAACCTCTTCTCCAGTACCCCCAGCTAGTCCAAACCTCTTCTCCAGTACCCCCAGCCAGTCCAAACCTCTTCTCCAGTACCCCCAGCCAGTCCAAACCTCTTCTCCAGTACCCCCAGCCAGTCAAGTTATTTGATGCACTCCAGAATTAGCCAATCTGATTTAAATAATGAGGGACTTAAGGATTAGGTGATCATGGCTGCGTTCGTACAGGAAGACTAATTGAGATATTTTTCCACATTGGGTTTTTGACCAGTCATTTGGCAAAAGGTCAGAATTGGGCTGCCAGTGTAAATGCAGCCCATTTGAATCAGCTGTGCTAGTTCTTGAATACTGGCTGGGAGTACTCAAGGTGAGGTATGGACAACCCTAGTCTGCATCTGCATTGCTTGCTGTTTGGGGTTTTAGGCTGGGTTTCTGTATAAGCACTGTGTGACATCTGCTGGGAGGGATGGAGAGGGGTGTTTGGTCTTTTGCAAGGTGATCATGTTCCGCAATCATCAGAGAGAGGTCTAGGAGTTTCACTGGTCTTCATCAATTAGCAATACAGATGGATAATGTACCTGTGTTTCTAGGAACTACCCAGGGCTGTGGATTGTAAACAACATCAATACAGATGGATAATGTAACTGTGTTTCTAGGAACTACCCAGGGCTGTGGATTGTAAACAACATCAATACAGATGGATAATGTAACTGTGTTTCTAGGAACTACCCAGGGCTGTGGATTGTAAACAACATCAATACAGATATATAATGTAACTGTGTTTCTAGGAACTACTCAGGGCTGTGGATTGTAAACAACATCAATACAGATGGATAATGTAACTGTGTTTCTAGGAACTACCCAGGGCTGTGGATTGTAAACAACATCAATACAGATATATAATGTAACTGTGTTTCTAGGAACTACTCAGGGCTGTGGATTGTAAACAACATCAATACAGATAGATAATGTAACTGTGTTTCTAGGAACTACCCAGGGCTGTGGATTGTAAACAACATCAATACAGATGGATAATGTAACTGTGTTTCTAGGAACTACTCAGGGCTGTGGATTGTAAACAACATCAATACAGATGGATAATGCAACTGTGTTTCTAGGAACTACCCAGGGCTGTGGATTGTAAACAACATCAATACAGATGGATAATGTAACTGTGTTTCTAGGAACTACCCAGGGCTGTGGATTGTAAACAACATCAATACAGATATATAATGTAACTGTGTTTCTAGGAACTACTCAGGGCTGTGGATTGTAAACAACATCAATACAGATAGATAATGTAACTGTGTTTCTAGGAACTACCCAGGGCTGTGGATTGTAAACAACATCAATACAGATGGATAATGTAACTGTGTTTCTAGGAACTACTCAGGGCTGTGGATTGTAAACAACATCAATACAGATGGATAATGTAACTGTGTTTCTAGGAACTACCCAGGGCTGTGGATTGTAAACAACATCAATACAGATATATAATGTAACTGTGTTTCTAGGAACTACCCAGGGCTGTGGATTGTAAACAACATCAATACAGATAGATAATGTAACTGTGTTTCTAGGAACTACTCAGGGCTGTGGATTGTAAACAACATCAATACAGATAGATAATGTAACTGTGTTTCTAGGAACTACTCAGGGCTGTGGATTGTAAACAATGTATATTGGAAACTCATGTATTATGGGGGGTGCAGTTGTCATGCAGGAGCACTTTGAAGGTCTTTACTGTTTATTTATTTTACCTTTATTTTACCAGGCAGGTCAATTAAAAACACGTGGTTTTTTACTATGATGCCCTAATGCTTTATCCCGTCAGCTCTCCAGAGATGGGAGAGAGTTGTAGGGTGCCAATGATGTGGCAGCATCATCTCTGAATGCCTTCTAATGCCGAAATAGCGTGGTAGTCGGAACTAGGAACCTCCAAGTTAAAATGAACGTAAGTTATTTGCATAGAGCTTCCTATTGGTTGATTATAATACTTCCCAAATGTCAACGTTCACTAGTTCCGAGTAGTACGTGAACGCAGCTTTTGTCCTTAGAGAGTCACTTTGGAAGTCCGGCCCACACTGGCAAAGCATACTCTATGATTGGGCGGATGAAAGTCAGGTATACCTGCAGTAGGACTTCCGTTGGGAGGCCAGCACGGGTTGCTACACACATACCTGACATGCTCGTCCCAGGACCGGTCAGCTGACACCATTACATCCAGCAGGCAGAAGGACTCCACACGCTCAACTGGGTGGTGCTTTACAGAAACCACTGGTGGAGAGGGGTTTTATTATGTATGTAGTCAGTGGTGTAGTGGAGGGGTTTTATTATGTATGTAGTCAGTGGTGTAGTGGAGGGGTTTTATTATGTATGTAGACAGTGATGTAGTGGAGGGGTTTTATTATGTATGTAGTCAGTGGTGTAGTGGAGGGGTTTTATTATGTATGTAGTCAGTGGTGTAGTGGAGGGGTTTTATTATGTATGTAGTCAGTGGTGTAGTGGAGGGGTTTTATTATGTATGTAGACAGTGATGTAGTGGAGGGGTTTTATTATGTATGTAGTCAGTGATGTAGTGGAGGGGTTTTATTATGTATGTAGTCAGTGGTGTAGTGGAGGGGTTTTACTATGTATGTAGTCAGTGGTGTAGTGGAGGGGTTTTATTATGTATGTAGTCAGTGGTGTAGTGGAGGGGTTTTATTATGTATGTAGTCAGTGATGTAGTGGAGGGGTTTTATTATGTATGTAGTCAGTGGTGTAGTGGAGGGGTTTTATTATGTATGTAGTCAGTGGTGTAGTGGAGGGGTTTTATTATGTATGTAGTCAGTGGTGTAGTGGAGGAGTTTTATTGTAAATGTAGTCAGTGATGTAGTGGAGGGGTTTTATTGTGAATGTAGTCAGTGATGTAGTGGAGGGGTTTTATTGTGAATGTAGTCAGTGATGTAGTGGAGGGGTTTTATTGTGAACGAAGTCAGTGGTGTAGTGGAGGGGTTTTATTGTGAATGTAGTCAGTGATGTAGTGGAGGGGTTTTATTGTGAATGTAGTCAGCGGTGTAGTGGAGGGGTTTTATTGTGAATGTAGTCAGTGATGTAGTGGAGGGGTTTTATTGTGAATTAAATCAGTGATGTAGTGGAGGGGTTTTATTGTAAATGTAGTCAGTGATGTAGTGGAGGGGTTTTATTGTGAATGTAGTCAGTGGTGTAGTGGAGGGGTTTTATTGTAAATGTAGTCAGTGATGTAGTGGAGGGGTTTTATTGTGAATGTAGTCAGTGATGTAGTGGAGGGGCTTTATTGTAAATTTAGTCAGTGATGTAGTGGAGGGATTTTATTGTGAATGTAGTCAGCGATGTAGTGGAGGGGTTTTATTGTAAATGTAGTCAGTGGCGTAGTTCACAGGTTTTATTGTGAATGTAGTCAGTGATGTAGTGGAGGGGTTTTATTGTGAATTTAGTCAGTGATGTAGTGGAGGGGTTTTATTGTGAATGAAGTCAGTGATGTTGTGGAGGGGTTTTGTTTTGTGCAAGCGTTTACCCACCTTTTGTGGAAAGATTTATCGAAAGCATAGGAAGCATCACCTCGAGCATCAATCAGCGTTTACCCACCTATTTCTTTACCACTACATCACTGAATGTAATTTAACATGTAAAATATTGTCCTGTTCTGCCTTTTGATATGTATCTGGCAGCACAATAGAGGAGTTTCCCATTTTATCCAGTGCTTGTTACTTAGAAACATTGTTAATAGCATTATAACAACATTTAGCCTGTTGCTTAGAAACATTGTCAATAGCATTATAACAACACTTAGCTTGTTGCTTAGAGACATCGTCAATTGCATAATAACAACACTTAGCTTGTTGCTTAGAGACATCGTCAATAGCATTATAACAACACTTAGCTTGTTGCTTAGAGACATCGTCAATAGCATTATAACAACACTTAGCCTGTTGCTTAGAAACATCGTCAATAGCATTATAACAACATTTAGCCTGTTGCTTAGAAACATCGTCAATAGCATTATAACAACACTTAGCCTGTTGCTTAGAAACATCGTCAATAGCATTATAACAACACTTAGCCTGTTGCTTAGAAACATCGTCAATAGCATTTTGACTGAAGTTTCTGTGGCTTAGAGACATAATCAATAGCAGTTTCATGGTTTACTAAATGTTAAGATTTTCTTTTCAGTTATTGTATTGAAAAAGGACAAAAACACTCCTTTCTCTAATGCTTTACAGGGCTATTGTTGCAGGTGTCTCTGGGTAACAATAATGTACCTATAATATAATGTAATAATGCAGATTCCCTCTAAATAGACTTTTCTTCAATATTCTGTTCGTGTAGAAGGACAAATAATACCAGTTTGCATTTTCTCCCAAAAAACCTCAGTTTATCTCATGGTTCCACATTGTTGTTCCACATTGTTGTTCCACATTGTTGTTCCACATTGTTGTTCCACATTGTTGTTCCACATTGTTGTTCCACATTGTTGCAGGTGTTTCTATAGAACGTACATCAGAAATGTACAATGATGGGCTATAAGCAGGTAGAGGAAGGGACAGAAGCATCATATAATCTCCTGTTATATCACATATATGTGTGTCCCCAATGGCAACCTATTCCCTACATAGTGAACTACTTTTTACCAGAGCCTTATGGATCTTGGTCAAAAGTAGGGTGCCATTTGACACTCACACATGCAGTATTTTATGAAATGAATAGATGACACTCCCTGTCTGTCAGGTTGTTATATTGATGATGATTGGTCAATCAGAGTATGCGTCCCAAATGGCATCCTATTCCCTATGGGCCCTGGTCAAAAGTAGTGCACTACATAGGGAATAGGGTGCCATAGTGTATATTTAATAACGCTATGTCGACCAAATGACAGGGTATCAATCAGATGGCCCCTTGCTGAGACCTTCAGCAGGTGTGTGTGTGTGTGTGTGTGTTCGTGCGCGTTCGTGTGTGTTTGTGTGTGTTCGTGTGTGTGTGTGCGTGTTCGTGTGTATGTGTGTGTGTGTGTGCGTGCGTGCGTGCGTGCGTGCGTGCGTGCGTGGGGACCAGTAAGAACTGATGAATATTTAAAGTGTAGCAGGAAGTCAGTTGGTTAGAGCTCCCTGAGGTTCCAGCTGTTGCATCGTGGGAGATCAGTGATGTCGTGATGTAACAAAACTGTTGATCAGCCTATCTACCTCCCAAATGGCACTCTATTTCATATATATAGTGCACTACTTTTGACCAGGGCCCTAAATAGGGAATATGGTGCCATTTGGGACTCAGGCCCTGTCTCCTGCTGGAGATGAAAGAGACACCTTGGCCGGGGGTAGGAGAGGTTCCCTGCGTGGTTCTCTCTCTGATGTCATCATCTGGTGCCCTCTTCCCAGCCAGATACCTTCTCTCTCTCTCTCTAAACTCTCTCTCTCCCCACTGGGCACTGATATCAGTTCAACGTCTAGTTTTGATTTCAATTTGCTTGAGTTCAACTAACGTGAATTCAATGTGAAATCAACAAAAAAACATCACCATGTCATTGGATTTAGGTTAAATATTGGGTGAAAAAAATGCTATATTTCCTTACGTTTATGAATTTTTGCAAATCCAATCAGTTTTCCAAGTTGATTCAACATCATCGCATACAATGTTTTTGTTGAAATTATGTGGAAACAACATTGATTCAACCAGTTTTTGCCCAGTGGTTCCCCTATCTCTCCCCACCCCCCTCTTTTTGTAGAATAATATACAGTCGTTGCCAAAAGTTTTGAGAATGACACAAGTATTGGTCTCCACAAAGTTTGCTGCTTCAGTGTTCTTAGATCTTTATGTCAGTAGTTACTATGGTAACCTGAAGTATAATTACAAGTATTCCATAAGTGTCAAAGGCTTTCATTGACAATGACATTCAGTTTATGCAAAGAGTCAATATTTGCAGTGTTGTCTTCTTTTTCAAGATCTCTGCAATCCGCCCTGGCATGCTGTCAATTAACTTCTGGGCCACATCCTGACTGATGGCAGGCCATTATTGCATAATCAATGCTTGGAGATTGTCAGAAGTTGTGGGTTTTTGTTTGTCCACCCGCCTCTTGAGGATCGACCACAAGTTCTCAATGGGATTAAGGTCTGGGGAGGTTCCTGGCCATGGACCCAAAATGTCAATGTTTTGTTCCCGAGCCACTTAGTTATCACTTTTGCCAAATGGCAAGGTGCTCCATCATGCTGGAAAAGGCATTGGTCATCACCAAACTGTTCTTGGATGGTTGGGAGAAGTTGCTCTCGGATAATGTGTCGGTACCATTCTTTATTCATGGCTGTGTTCTTAGGCAAAATTGTGAGTGAGCCCACTCCCTTGGCTGAGAAGCAACCCCACACATGAATGGTCTGAGGATGCTTTACTGTTGGCATGACACATGACTGATGGTAGCGCTCACCTTGTCTTCTCCAGACAAGGTGTTTTCCGGATAGCCCAAACAATCGGAAAGGGGATTCATCAGAGAAAATTACTCTACCCCAGTCCTCAGCAGTCCAATCCCTGTACCTTTTGCAGAATATCAGTCTGTCCCTGATGGTGCCCCGATCCCGCAGCTGAATCAACTTTAGGAGACGGTCCTGGCGCTTGCTGGACTTTCTTGGGCACCCTGACGCCTTCTTCACAACAATCGAACCTCTCTCCTTGTAGTTCTTGATGATCCGATAAATGGTTGATTTAGGTGCAATCTTACCAGCAGCAATATCCTTGCCTGTGAAGCCCTTTTTGTGCAAACGGCACGTGTTTCCTGGCAGAGAGGGACTTCATCTGATAACACTTCATGACATTCTGGAGTATATGCAAATTGCCAACTTCAACACTGAGGCAGCAAACTTTGTGGAGACCAATAATTGTGTCATTTTGTCCACAACTGTACATGTAGAGTAACCTATTGTAGAATATTTGTTGGACTTGGTTGACTACTGGCTGTTTCCTGGCTGGGGCAGGGGCAGGACAGAAGGGCAAATGTCTTTGAGTTATATTCATGAGCTCTCCTTGAAAATGCCGATAGATAGATAGATAGATAGATAGATAGATAGATAGATAGATAGATAGATAGATAGATAGATAGATAGATAGATAGATAGATCCCGAGGGGAAATTTCTGCGTCAAGCAGCTATGAAAAGGACACCTTCTTCAGATACACGATACATGATACATAGAGCGGCTGTATGAAAAAGTATAAAAATACAAGAAATCTATGTCACTTGGATGCAGTGTAGCAGTAAAATCATCTCAAGATAATTTGGTGATACACAAAGGAACTCAAACAACATTGAAATTGCATCAATTATATACGTATATATAATTGTATATATATATTTGTTGTATTTCAAGGCCTAGCTAGCCAGTAACTAGCTAACACCAGACACAGATGAAGGCCTAGCTAGCCAGAAGCTAGCTAACACCAGACACAGATGAAGGCCTAGCTAGCCAGTAACTAGCTAACACCAGACACAGATGAAGACCTAGCTAGCCAGTAACTAGCTAAAACCAGACACAGATGAAGGCCTAGCTAGCCAGCCAGTAACTAGCTAACACCAGACACAGATGAAGACCTAGCTAGCCAGTAACTAGCTAAAACCAGACACAGATGAAGGCCTAGCTAGCCAGCCAGTAACTAGCTAACACCAGACACAGATGAAGGCCTAGCTAGCCATCCAGTAACCAGCTAACACCAGACACAGATGAAGGCAACCTGATCTCCCAGAAATACGTGAAATGAACACGACCCCTTAACCCCGATTTACATGGTGGTGGCACGGAATGTGTTGAAATTACGTGTCGGCACCACGGAAACAACACCCATGCAAAGTCAATGAGGCTAATTTTTCGTGGTGGACACACGGATTCCCTGGTTCAACAACGTCACACAGTGGGCGCGGTAAATGTTGTTTTCTAGTTTACTAAATGTCCTCCTTTTATAATGTATTATTGTGAATTTGTTCCAATTTTTGTTGTCTAAATAACAGTAAATTGTTTGTGATATAACTGTAACGTCTCAGTCCGACATACAGAAGTGAAACAAATATCATATAAGTAAGTAAGTAACAAATAATCTGTATAAAAATTATAAACAACATAAAAGTGCACAGCCAGATTATCAGACAGAACATTTCAGTTAAATTAGTTATAAAGTTAAATTAGATAAGTATTGCATACGGGTTGAGATACTTACTGTAGTCAATTGGCGGGTGAAATGAGTGGTAAAAGTGATTATGGGTAAGAAGCGTGCGTTACGGTGCGTAACGTGACGTATCGTTGCCGTGGTAACCACTGAAAGTCTTCTGATTCATAAGAATAATTATTAATAATATTCGCTGCTATGACAGAAAATACATTTGAAAATAATAAAATATCCTAAAGGGTTTAACAACGTAAAGGGAACAACAGCCTCGGGCCATTCTTTAAAACTACTCCATCTATAAATTGATAGTTATGTGGCGACCCTGTACTGTGTAAAGTTCCTGATCGTCCTGCTGATTGGTGCTCAGGGTGGTCAGTTAATCGTGGGGGGCGGCACCTGAGGGTTACCAGGGTAACAGTTATATAGGGGAAGTTTAGGCGGGTTTTTAGTCAGTCTTGTTTTTCTTTGTAGCATGTTCCAACCTGTGTTCCTGTGTGTTAGCAATAAGTGTTAGCATATTCTCCCGTTTCTGTCCGTGTGTTTCTACTTGATTGAGTGCGTGTAGTTAGGGCGTGGGCAGTAGCCTATAGCTGCCTGAGTTTAGTTTAGCCTTAAGAAAGTGTTGGAAATAACATCTGTGCCTCCGGCTCCTTCTGTATGTCGGACTGAGACGTTACAGTTATATCACAAACAATTTACTGTTATTTAGACAACAAAAATTGGAACAAATTCACAATAATACATTATAAAAGGAGGACGTTTAGTAAACTAGAAAACAACATTTACCGCGCCCACTGTGTGACGTTGTTGAACCAGGGAATCCGTGTGTCCACCACGAAAATTTCAACACATTCCGTGCCACCACCACGTAAATCGGGGTTAAGGGATCGTGTTCATTTCACGTATTTCTGGGAGATCAGGATGGATGAAGGCCTAGCCAGCCAGTAACTAGCTAACACCAGACACAGATGAAGGCCTAGCTAGCCAGTAACTAGCTAACACCAGACACAGATGAAGGCCTAGCTAGCCAGCCAGTAACTAGCTAACACCAGACACAGATGAAGGCCTAGCTAGCAAGCCAGTAACTAGCTAACACCAGACACAGATGAAGACCTAGCCAGCCAGTAACTAGCTAACACCAGACACAGATGAAGGCCTAGCTAGCTAGCCAGTAACTAGCTAACACCAGACACAGATGAAGGCCTAGCTAGCTAGCCAGTAACTAGCTAACACCAGACACAGATGAAGGCCTAGCTAGTCAGCCAGTAACTAGCTAACACCAGACACAGATGAAGGCCTAGCTAGTCAGCCAGTAACTAGCTAACACCAGACACAGATGAAGGCCTAGCTAGCTAGCCAGTAACTAGCTAACACCAGACACAGATAAAAGAGAAAACATATAAGTATCTTTGTCATAGTTTGTTTACTTTATATAGATTTTTCAAACACAAGAGGATGTTATTGTGCTGTCATGTATGACCCCCCCACCAACCCCACACCAGAACCCCCCCAGTAACCCCACACCAAAACCCCCCCAGTAACCCCACACCAGAACCCCCCCAGTAACCCCACACCAAACCCCCCCCACCAACTCCACACCAGAACCCCCCCAGTAACCCCACACCAAAACCCCCCCAGTAACCCCACACCAGAACCCCCCCAGTAACCCCACACCAAACCCCCCCCACCAACCCCACACCAGAACCCCCCCAGTAACCCCACACCAGAACCCCCCCACCAACCCCACACCAGAACACCCCTAGTAACCCCACACCAGAACCCCCCCAGTAACCCCACACCAAAATCCCCAGTACCCCACACCAGAACCCCCAGTAACCACGCCAGAGTTATATAAATACCTATAGATACATTATATGGCTTTGCCACGCACTACCGTACCATTCTGTGTTCTTAGAATCTTTTGGCCAGTGAATAGAACGCATTAGTGCTTCTAAGAGTTCTTTTGAGGAAAATGATGAAATGAATGAAACATTTGGCCTGCATCCTCTCACCCTTTCTTGCTATGGGGGACAGGTTTAAGTGACAGACAATCACTGTGCTCTGCAGCTCAGGCACGTAACGTCATGTTGAATCAGTGTCTGAAGCAGTAAAGCAGCGGGGCCACAGAGAGCCATAGGCGGCAATTACAGCACTAGTAGTAGAACAATGTTTAACTATACAGTTATGGAGGCCTATTCTCTCTCGCTTTCTCTCTCATAGGCGGCAATTACAGCACTAGATGAACAAGATCTGACCATGCAGTTGTGGAGGCTGTGTGATCTTCACAGAGTGCTCAATTAAACATTTTGTTTACAACCCTTAAATCAGTGGTTCCCAACAAGGGGTACTAGGACCCCAGGCGGGACTTGGCCTATCCACGGGAGGTACTTGAGAAGACTCATGAGACCATAGTTACTGGTAAAATACACATGGAGGGGTACTCGGGGTAGAGCAAAATTCAGTTGGTGGTAAAGTCACGGAAAAAGGATGGGAACCACTAGTGTACAATCCCCTAACACATCTACCTAACAGCTCTTATGAGTGTGTTGACTGAGGGGACACCTTCTTCAACCTCTATCCTAGTGTACAGTGTTAACTGTCTTAAAGCTTCCAAGCATAATGTTTTATAACTTGTTAAAAGCATGTAGTGTCAGGAACGTGGTGAGTGTCAGACCAAGACGCAGCGCTGAAGTAGTACGACCTGATTATTTATTACATCATCAGGCACAAAATTACAAACGAGAAGAAACAGGAACGTAACAAAGGAAGGCTAAACAGCACTGAACCAAAACAATGATCCACATCAGACAGGTGGAAGCACAGGAACTAAATATGGCCCCCAATTAGAGACGATACAAAGCAGCTGCCTCTAATTGGGGACCAACATAGAAACATGAAACCTGGTTCTGATTCTGTTCCTTGAAAAATAGTTATTTTCCGGTTCTCGGTTCTGTTTACTGAATCAGTTCCGACCGCTGGTTAGCTTAATGTTTTATAACTTGTTATTAGCATGTGTTAGCTTTAGTGATGTTTTATAATAAGGCTTATCTTATGCTTTAAGGTATCTGTGCTTTCAGTCCTAAAAGTCTAAACTATTATGCATTGATGCTTCTCTGATCTGTTCTCCTCATATCTTCATCAAACTACAGTTGGTCAGATAGCCTGGGTAGGAAAAGGACAAGTCTGTGCCAGTACAGCGGCCCGGCACAATAAATAGTGGGGGTACGTCGTACCAGTAAACAGGAGCCTTTCACAATAACTACAACAAAACGGAAAAACATTTTACACCATTATGTATCGTTACCGCATGTCACAGGCATGAAGGAATGGATTACCGCATGTCACAGGCATGAAGGAATGGATTACCGCATGTCACAGGCATGAAGGAATGGATTACCGCATGTCAACTGAATCCTCAGCAGGTAGAGAGACTGATGTACTACAGTCAATCAGGTCTGCAGAACGCGTTGTCCCTTCCCTTTTAAGTCTCTCAGGAATTCTGCCATTCATTCTTATTTCACAAGTCCATGGTATCCACTTGGCCCTCTCATGCCTGTTAGTGATCTGTGTTTCTGCATTGCTTACTAGTTGTCCTGCTTCTTCTCTGTCCATAGTTAAGTTCACTGTTGTACACATGGTGCTGTTACAGATTACATTTAGTTCAGCATGCCATAACTTCATAGCTTTCATTGTCACATCGCATCTTGATCCAGTTGTAGCTTTGTACTCAAATTTCCATTTTATTTGGTGAATGTGAAACTAATAGTTTGTGTAGCCCTTTGCTATATTGCCTACCAGTCCACTCACTGTACACTTTACTTTTCTACTTTGTGCTGGGATGGCTTGTAGCAAAATAGCCAAAGCACATTTTTCTTGTGTTTGTTCTAGATTTCTTTGATCGTCTTTGGTAGTTCCAGCCATTGTCTGTCTTTTCTCTTGAGTTGTCCTGTTTGTTCTATGTCCATTATTCCAGTGGGTCTGTTAACACCTGTCTCCACCTGTTTATTCTGACCATGTGATGTCTGTGAAGTTGATGGTGGTGAAAGGCGGAGAATCTCCATTGTCTTGGTGCTCTTGGAGATCTTGAAGACCTGGATGTTCTGGTGTGTGTAGGTCTGGACAGTCTGAATGGTCTGAGGGGTCTTGATGGTGGTTGCTTTGGGGTTCATCTGTGTCTGGCCCTGTACTGTAGGCATCATCCCGAGCACGTAGCTCAGCAGAAATGTTCTCAATGCCAGTGTCCCCCATCGCCGGAGTCTCAGCAGAGAGTGGTGATTCTGCCTGAGCTTCCTCCCTTTCCCCTTCTTCTTCTGTCCCCGTTTCATCTTCTTCCCCAGATGGTGTTTCAGCAGCTTCTGCTCCCTTATCTCCAGGTCGTCGTACTCGTTGTGGTACTGTTAGGCGGAGCGACTCTGGGGAACCCAAGTGCAGACTCAGATGAGGAAACAGGGATGAATAAACCAAAATATTTATTTTAACAGAGAGAGAGATATGGAGTGCAAAGCATCCACCCAATTCATCCTTGTACTCTCACAGATTTTCCTAATTTTTGCTTTCAGAGTTTCATTTACTTTTTTCATAATTCCCTGAGACAGGGGATGATACTCACAACCCAGTCTTTGTTTAATACGTAACTGTTGTACCACTGTTTTAACTGTCTTCTGCACGAAAGCGGATCCATTGTCAGAACTGATTTCTGTAGGAATTCCAAATCGAGGCATCACTTCTCTCAATCAGAATTTCAACACTGTTCCTGATCCTACATCCTTAGATGGAACTGCCTCTACCCATCTGCTAAATCTATCAATTATCACTAGCATATACAGCGGGTGAAATAAGTATTGAACACGTCACCATTTTTCTCAGTAAATATATTTCCAAAGGTGCTATTGACATGAAATTTTCACCAGATGTTGGTAATAACCCAAGTAATCCATACATACAAGGAAACCAAAACAAATACGTTCAGAAATTAAGTTGTGTAATAATATGAAATGACACAGGGAAAAAGTATTGAACACATGAAGAAAGGGAGGTGCAAAAAGGCATGGAAAGCCAAGACAACAGCTGAAAACTATCAGTAATTAAAAAGCAATCCAGCCCCCTGTCAGTGCAAATTAAATCTATGGAAAGAACTGAAGATCAAGATTCGGTAGAAGAGGCCCACGGAACCTTCAAGATTTGAAGACTGTTTGTGTGGAAGAATGGGCCAAAATCACACCAGAGCAATGCATGCGACTAGTTTCTCCATACAGGAGGCGTCTTGAAGCTGTCATTACCAACAAAGGCTTTTGTACAAAGTATTAAATAAATATCAGTAAGTGTGTTCAATACTTTTTCCCTGTGTCATTTCACATTATTACACATAACTTAATTTCTGAACTTATTTGTTTTGGTTTCTTTGTATGTATGGATTACTTGGGTTGTTACCAACATCTGGTGAAACTTTCATGTCAATAGCACCTTTGAAAATATATTTACTGATTAAAATGGTGACGTGTTCAATACTTATTTCACCCGCTGTATATTTTTGCCCCATCAAGATCAACATGCTAAAATTGCCACTGATTATTTGGTACTTTCTTTTGGATATTTTTCAGCAAAATGATGTATGTAGATTTTCTAGAATTTCTGCTTCTAATCATAATTATAGGTTGGACCCTAAACCTTGCTTCCATATAGTGCAATTGTTAAATCATTGACACAGATTGTAATTTTTGGGCAGTACAATGCTGTGTTGGTGTGTTGTGCTGTCAGGGGCCCATCTGTACATTTTATTTAGATTAATCAGTGTACAGGACTCTGTGTTTTATTCATCAGTGTACAGGGCTCTGTTTGTGTTGATGGAGAAGTCTTTTAAAAAAGAAAATGGTGGATGTTGTCTGAAAGTAAATGCAGTAATTGAAGGAGGGGTCCAGTCAACAACACTGGTCCCAAGAGCTGAGCAGCAGGCAAACCTTCCCAAAGAACACCTCTAATCCTGCCATTTAGAAAATACAGGCCCAAGTGCCTTTGAACGGTGTATGATAGTAGGTGCCAGGCACACTGGTTGGGATTTTCACGCTCAACAGTTTCCCGTGTGTATCAAGAATGGCCCACCACCCAAAGGACATCCAGCCAACTGTGGGAAAAATTGAAGTCAGTATGGGCCAGCATCCCGCCGAAAATCTCATTCCAAAATCATGGGCATTAATACGGAGTTGGTCGCCCTTTGCTGCTGTAACAGCCTCCACTCTTCTGGAAAGGCTTTCCACTAGATGTTGGCTCATTGCTGCAGGGACTTGCTTCCATTCAGCCACAAGAGCATTAGTGAGGTCGGGCACTGATGTTGGGCGATTAGGCCTGGCTCGCAGTTGGCGTTCCAATTCGTCCCAAAAGTGTTTGATGTGGTTGAGGTCAGGGCCCTGTGTAGGTCAGTCAAGTTCTTCCACACCAATCTCGACAAACCATTTCTGTGTGGACCTTGCTTTGTGTACGGGGGCATTGTCATGCTGAAATAGGAAATGGCCTTCCCCAAACCGTTGCCACAAAGTTGGAAGCACAGAATCGTCTAGAATGTCATTGTATGCTGTAGTGTTAAGATTTCCCTTCACTGGAACTAAGGGGTAAAGCCCGAACCATGAGAAACAGCCCCAGATCATTATTCCTCCTCCACCAAAGTTTACAGTTGGCCATATGCATTCAGGAGGGTAGCGTTCTCCTGGCATCCGCCAAACCTAGATTCATCCTTCGGACTGCCCGATGGTGAAGTGTGATTCATCACTCAGAGAATGCGTTTCCACTCCTCCAGAGTCCAATGGCGGCGAGCTTTACACCACTCCAGCCGACGCTTGGCATTGCGCATGGTGATCTTAGGATTGTGTGCGGCCGACGAACAGTTCTTGAGCTGAAGTTGCTTCCAGAGGCAGCTTCGAACTTGGTTGCTCCTAGACGGTTCCACTTCATAATAACACCACTTACAGTTGACTGGGTCAGTTCTAGCAGGGCAGAAATTTGACAAACTGACTTGTTGGAAAGGTGGCATCCTATGACAGTGCCACGTTGAAAATCACTGAGCTCTTCAGTACGGGCTATTCTACTGCCAATGTTTGTCTATGGAGATTGCATGGCGGTGTGTTTCGATTTTATACACCTGTCAGCAATGGATGTGGCTGAATAGCCTAATCCACTAATTTGAAGGGATGTCCAAATACTTTTGTATATATAGTATATATTTGGTTAGAGTAAAGTACATCAGAAATGAATAGGCAAATATAGAACAGGAAAATCCAAGCGTGTGTGTGTGAGAAACAAAAACTAAACTAAATAAATAAAAATGTAAAATAATAATAAAATAAAAAGGTGTTTTGTTTGTGTATGTGTGTGTTTTCCAGCAGTTAATGTGACTGAGGGTATACAGTATGGTATGTGTGGTTGATGCACCCCCTCAATCGATGAGAATGTGGGCGTGCTCAGTCCACACTGCCAGGTCTCTGACCTCCTCCCTATAGGCTTTCTTATCGTTGTCGGTTATCAGATAGATAGATAGATAGGTACTTTATTGCTCCCCCGGGGGGGAAATTTCATTGTCAAGCAGCTACAACAAAACACAGGGCAGGTGCAAAATGCCACAACGAAAAGTACACAAAAGACAGATACACGGTACATGATACATAGAGCGGCAGTATGAAAAAGTATAGAAATACAAGATATCTGGAGTGCAAAAAAAAAGCTATAAAAGGACATTGCATAGTATGAGTGGTTGGCTGAATATGTACACTATACATTGGTGGATGTTGGATGGTTAACTATACTATACAGGTCGATGGCAGAGAAATACTTCAGTAGCTAAAAATGCGTATGATATGAGCGAGGGTAATAATAGTTTACTTAATAGACAGACTGGGTAAATTAACAGGTAAGTGAAAATTTTGCATGGTTAAATTAGTTAAATTAGCTGTACAGTTAGGTATACAGTTATATTTACAGATAAGTGAATACTTGCATGTTTACACAAACTGTACAGGTAAATGACAGGAAGAGATACTTTAATAGCTAAATGTGTGTATGATATCATTTGGGGTAATAATAGTAATTCCCTTAAAATACAGTCCTTAGTGCGCAGGGTTTAATTACGGACAACTGCACTTATTGCACATTCGATATACTAAAAGCAATGAGAAAAGGTGCAACTGGCAGGATACTAATATGCATTCCTGAGTGAATGCCTACGTCCAATAATTACTTACAATATTGCATGTGATATAATATAACAACTGTACATGAGTATGTATATACAGACCTGTATGAATAAATAGGTCCTGAGTGGATGAGTGCTGACGGAACAGAGTTACTCACGGATGGATGCATAATTGTTAAACTAGGTCCTAGCACCCCAACAGTTCCAGATCTATGTTGCCGACGGCACGGCACCCCGGTGAGGCATTATATAGTCTCATAGCCGCCGGCAGGAAGGACCTCCTGTAGCGCTCTCTGGCACACCGTGGTGGGATCAGTCTGTGACTGAAAGTGCTCCTCTGCGTCATAACCATAGTGTGCAGAGGGTGGGTGACGTTGTCCATGATGGCCAGCAGTTTGTCCAGGATCCGTCTCTCCGCCACCTCCTCTAGAGTGTCAAGGCTCATCCCCAGGACAGAGCTAGCCTTCCTGATCAGCTTATTTACCCGAGAAGCATCACCGGCTTTGATGTTTGCTCCCCAGCACACCACTGCAAAAAAGATGGCACTGGCCACCACAGACTGGTAGAAGGTATGCAGTAGTTTACTGCACACGTTGAAGGACCTGAGCCTCCTCAGAAAGTAGAGTCGGCTCTGGCCCTTTTTGTACAGGGCCCCGGTGTTACCAGCCCATTCCAGTCTGTTGTCCATATGGACACCCAGGAACTTGTATGACTCAACCATTTCCACATCCGTCCCCTTTATAGGGACTGCAGTCAGTTGTGCCTTGGTTCTCCTGAAGTCCACCACCATCTCCTTAGTTTTGCTGATATTGAGCTGAAGGTGGTTCTGCTCACACCACAACACAAAGTCACTGATTGTGCTCCTGTACTCCTCCTCCTGCCCACCCCTGATGCACCCTACAATAGCAGAGTCATCCGAGAACTTCTGTAGGTGGCATGTCTCAGAGTTATATCTGAAGTCTGAGGTGTAGAGGGTGAACAGGAAGGAGGACAGGACCGTACCCTGGGGGGCCCCTGTGTTGCTAACAGCCCGTTCTGACACACAGCTCTGTAGTCGCACAAATTGTGGCCTACCGGTCAGGTAGTCCGTGACCCAGGAGACTAAGGGTGCTTCCACTTTCATCCTCTTCATCTTCTCACCCAGTAGCAGGGGCTGAATGGTATTGAAGGCACTGGAGAAGTCAAAAAACATGACCCTCACAGTGCAACCTGCGTTGTCCAGGTGAGAGTAGGCCCTCTGCAGAAGGTAGATGATTGCATCATCCACCCCGATTTTGCGCTGGTATGCAAACTGCAGGGGGTCCATTGATGAACACACCAGGGGTCTGAGGTGAGCGAGGACTAACCTTTCCAGGGTCTTCATGATGTGGGATGTTAGCGCTACAGGTCTGAAGTCATTCAGGACAGTGGGGTGTGCCTTCTTGGGCACTGGGACGAGGCAGGATGTTTTCCACAGCACAGGGACCCTTTCTAGGCTCAGGCTAAGGTTGAAAAGACGCTGGAGTATTCCACACAGTTGGTCAGCACAGACCCTCAGCACCCTTGGGCTGATGCCATCAGGGCCCGCCGCTTTCCACTGGTGTAGTCTCTCCAGCTCTCTCTTCACTTGGTTGGTGGTGAAAGCCAGCCCAGGTGGGGAGGTGGGGGGAAGGGGGGTGTTGAGGATCAGTCCAGGGGGGGCAGGGGCAGAGGTGGGGTCACTGATTGTCTCAGCAGAGGTGCTGTGAGCAAAGTGGGGGTGGGATAGCCGTGAGGGTGTGTGGTCTGGGGAGCTGGAGGGGAGGTGGACAGGGCCAGTATCGAACCTGTTAAAAAAATTGGTTCAGCTCATTGGCTCTGTCCTGGGTCCCCTCCGTCTGCCCACTGTTTGACTTTTTGAAGCCAGTGATATTTCTCATACCCTTCCACACCTCTCTCACCTGGCTCTGCCTCAGCTTGTCCTCCATCTTCTCCTTATACACTCTCTTCCCCTCAGCAATCCGCAACTTCAGCTCCCTCTGGACGCATTTCAATTTGTCCTTGTCCTTCTCCTTGAAGGCACTCTTCTTCTCATTCAGCAGGGCCTTCAGGTCGCTGGTGACCCAGGGTTTATTGTTTGGGTAACAGCGTACCTTCCTGGTGGGTACAGTGTTGTCTACACAAAAATTAATATAGTCTGTTATGCAGTCAGTGAGTCCATCGATGTCCTCCCCATGAGCCTCACAGAGCACATCCCAGTCTGTTGTTTCAAAGCAGTCCTGTAGGGCCTCATTCGCCTCTGGGGACCATCTCCTAATAGTCCTGGTGGTTGCAGGCTGCTGTTGGACCATAGGCCTGTAGAGTGGGGTGAGGTGGACAAGGTTGTGATCCGATCTACCGAGGGGAGGGAGTGCAGTGGAGTTGTATGCATCCTTCACATTAGCATATAACAAGTCCAGAGTTTTATTATTCCTGGTTGGGCACTTCACGAACTGTTTGAACGTGGGCAGCGTTGAAGAGAGAGATGCATGGTTAAAATCCCCCGAAATGGCAAGGAAAGCACTGGGATGCGCTGTCTGTAACCTCGCGATAACAGAGTGGATGACGTCACACGCTGCGTTTGCGTCAGCAGAGGGCGGGATGTAAACAATAACAGCAATGGCCGCCGTGAATTCCCTCGGCAAATAGTAGGGTCTCAGGCTAACGGCTAGCAGTTCAATGTCCGGGCTACAAAACTGTTCCTTAAGAGTAATATGGTTCGGATGACACCATCTGTTGTTAACTAATAAAGCCAGCCCACCACCCTTACTCTTACCGGAAGAGACGCGATCCCTGTCCGCTGTGATGGTCTGGAAACCGTCGATAGTGACGTTCTGTATGGGGATGTTATCGTTCAGCCAAGTCTCAGTAAAACACATTAGGCTCGTTTCCCGATAAATCCTTTGTCCACGAACAAGTCCCGCCAACTCATCCATCTTGTTATGTAGACACCTAACATTGCCCATAATAATAGACGGTATAACCGGCTTGTACTTGAACCTCCTCCGCTTTGCCTTACATTTCAATCCCGCCCTGCATCCACGGCGTCGTCTTTTCAATTCGTCCGGAATATCAAACTTTTCCCTGGGGAGCAGCAGCGCTGTGTGGGCTAAATCCAGGAGCTGGGCTCGGTTGTAAACAATAACAGTTGACGACTCCTGTCGACGTTCAGCTGCGATAAAATCCATAAAATCCATAATCCTGAACTGTTATAGTTCGACTGTAGCAAAATAAAAAATAAAACTAAGAAAAAAGACGAAAATAGACGAAAGAAACGAACTAAAACAACAATTATTGCACGAACAACGGGAGCTGCTTAACAGGCGCCAAACGAGAAGGCCTACCACTGTTGTGTCGTCAGCAAACTTAATGATGGTGTTGGAGTTGTGCTTGGCCTCGCAGTTGTGGGTGAACAGGGAGTACAGGAGGGGACTAAGCATGCACCCTTGAGGAGCCCCTGTGTTGAGGATCAGCGTGGCAGATGTGCTGTTGCCTACCCTTACCACCTGGGGGGCGGCCCGTCAGGAAGTCCAGGATCCAGTTGCAGAGGGAGTTGTTTAGTCCCAGGGTCCTTAGCTTAGTGATGAGCTTTGAGGGCGCTATGGTGTTGAACGCTGAGTTGTAGTCAATTAACAACATTCTTACGTAGGTGTTCCTTTTGTCCAGGTGGGAAAGGGCAGTGTGAAGTGTAGTAGAGATTGCGTCATATGTGGATCTGTTGGGGCGGTACGCAAATTGGAGTGGGTCTAGGGTTTCTGGGATGATGGTGTTGATAGCGGGGAGGTGCGGGGGCTCTTTTGCTGGGCTGGTATGATTGTGGAACTCTGCCTAGGGTGGCATACTTCAGGTCCTTGGCAAAGAATCGGACTCCCTCGTGGTCCAGGTGTACATGGTTGTACAAGTGCTCACATGTCAGGATGTGGCGGAACTGGATCCTGGAGGCTGGGAGATTGGCAGGTCAGGGAAGGCTGTGGGAGGCTGGGAGATTGGCAGGTCAGGGTAGGCTGTGGCAGGCTGGGAGGTCAGGGTAGACTATGGGAGGTTGACAGGTCAGGGTAGGCTATGGGAGGTTAACAGGTCAGGGTGGGCTATGGGAGGTTAACAGGTCAGGGTGGGCTATGGGAGGTTAACAGGTCAGGGTGAGCTATGGGAGGTTGACAGGTCAGGGTAGGCTATGGTAGATTGACAGGTCAGGGTGATCTATGGGAGGTTGACAGGTCAGGGTGGGCTATGGGAGGTTGACAGGTCAGGGTGATCTATGGGAGGTTGACAGGTCAGGGTGATCTATGGGAGGTTGACAGGTCAGGGTGATCTATGGGAGGTTGACAGGTCAGGGTGATCTATGGGAGGTTGACAGGTCAGGGTATGAGAAACATAAGCTCCTTGACCCACCCTGTTTAGATCGTACTGACTAAAGGGATACAATGGATGTGTCCCAAATGGTGCCCTATTTCCTTTGTAGTGCACTACTTTTGACCAGGGCCCATAGGGAATAGGGTACCATTTAGGACGCGCACACAATGTGAAACAATAACTTTGTGTACTTACTGTACTGGTGGCTGCGTTAGAAAGCAGGACTTTCTCTGCTCTGCCAGGTTCTAGTGTTTCCAGTTGAGATATGTGTTTGTTTGTTGGCTGAAATGAGGGAGTTCAAAGTAGAGTCAGGGATGAATGGTCAACGTAGAGCTATCTGTCCTGTAGTTGTGTGTTGTTGATAGAGTGAAGACCAGCTAAATAGTTAGCAGGATGTGTGTACCGTTAGGTATACACACAAACATCCTCTATAGACCAGCTAAATAGTTAGCAGGCTGTGTGTACTGTTATGTATGTTTCAGTGTGTCAAATCGGAGGGCCTAATGTCCGGTCTTCTGGCAGTCTCTATGGGGGTGCCACAGGGTTCAATTCTTGGGCCAACTCTGTATACATCAACGATGTCGCTCTTGCTGCTGGTGACTCTCTGATCCATCTCTACGCAGACGACACCATTCTGTATACATCTGGCCCCTCTCTGGACACTGTGTTGGCTAACCTTCAGGCGAGCTTCAATGCTATACAACGCCTCCAACTGCTCTTAAATGCTAGTAAAACTAAGTGCATGCTTTTCAATCGAACGCTGCCCGCACCCGCCCACCGGACTATCATCAATACTCTCGACGGGTCTGACTTGGAATACGTCGACACCTACAAATACCTAGGCGTCTGGTTAGACTGTAAACTCAACTTCCAGACTCACATTGACCATCTCCGATCCAAGATTAGATCTAGAATCGGCTTCCTATTCTGCAACAGGGCTTCCTTCACTCATGCTGCCAAACATGCCCTTGTAAAACTGACTATCCTACCGATCCTTGACTTCAGCGATGTCATTTACAAAATAGCCTCCAACACTCTACTCAGCAAATTGGATGTAGTCTATCACAGTGCCATCCGTTTTGTTACCAAAGACCCATATACTACCCACCACTGCGACCTGTATTCTCTCGTTGGCTGGCCCTCATTACATATTCGTCGCCAAACCCACTGGCTCCAGGTCATCTATAAGTCTTTACTAGGTAAATCCCCGCCTTATCTCAACTCGCTGGTCACCATAGCAACACCCACCCGTAGCATGCGCTCCAGCAGGTATATTTCACTGGTCACCCCCAAAGCCAACACCTCCTTTGGCCGCCATTCCTTCCAGTTCTCTGCTGCCAATGACTGGAACGAACTGCAAAAATCCTTGAAGCTAGAGGTTCCTCTCCCTCAATAACTTTAAGCATCAGCTGTCAGAGCTGCTTATCGATCACTGCACTTGTATACAGCCCTTCTGTAAATAGCCCACCCTACTACCTCATCCCCATATTTATTATTTTAGCTCATTTTGCACTCCAGTGTCTCTATTTGCACATCATCATCTGCACATCTATCACTCCAGTGTTAATTCTAATCTGTAACTTATTCCGCCACTATGGTCTATTCATTGTCCTACCTTCCTAACCTTACTGCATTTCAATAGCACATTTCAATAACACAATAGAAAATCTATGTACAGTGTCTGCAAATGTAGTAAGATTAGGAAGGTAAGGCAAGAAATAGGCCATAGTGGCGAAATAATGACAATTTAGCATTAACACTGGAGTGATAGATGTGCAGATGATGATGTGCAAATAGAGAAACTGGAGTGCAAATGAGCTAAAATAATGGGGATGAGGTAGTAGGGTGGACTATTTACAGATGTGCTGTGTACAGGTGCAGTGATTGGTAAGCTGCTCTGACAGCTGATGCTTAAAGTTATTGAGGGAGATGGTCATCTCCAGCTTCAATGTTTTTGCAATTTGTTCCAGTCGTTGGCAGCAGAGAACTGGAAGGAATGGCGGCCAAAGGAGGTGTTGGCTTTGGGGGGTGACCAGTGAAATATACCTGCTGGAGCGCATGCTACGGGTGGGTGTTGCTATGGTGACCAGCGAGTTGAGATAAGGCGGGGATTTACCTAGTAAAGACTTATAGATGACCTTGAGCCAGACGGTTTGGCGACAAATATGTAGTGAAGGCTAGACAACGAGAGCGTACAGGTCGCAGTGGTGGGTAGTATATGGGGCTTTGCTAACAAAACAGATGGCACTGTGATAGACTACATCTAATTTGCTGAGTAGAGTGTTGGAGGCTATTTTCAGAAGTCAAGCTGCTGGTGTTGGAGGCTATCGCCGAAGTCAAGGATCGGTAGGATAGTCAGTTTTACGCGTAGAGGTGGATCAGAGAGTCACCAGCAGCAAGAGCGACATCATTGATATATACAGAGAATAGAGTCGGCCCAAGAATTGAACCCTGTGGCACCCCCATAGAGACTAGACTGCCAGAGGTCCGGACAACAGGCCCTCCGATTTGACAAACTGAACTCTATCTGAGAAGTAGTTAGTGAACCAGGCGACGCAGTCATTTGAGAAACCAAGGCTATTGAGTCTGCCGATAAGAATGCGGTGAGTGACAGAGTCGAAAGCATTGGCCAGGTTGATGAAGATGGCTGCACAGTACTGTTTATCGATGGAAGTTATGATATCGTTTAGGACCTTGAACGTGGCTGAGGTGCACCAATGACCAGCTCGGAAACCAGATTGCATAGCGGAAAAGGTACGGTGGGATTCTAAATTGTCGGTGATCTGTTTGTTAACTTGGCTTTCGAAGACTTTAGAAAGACAGGGCAGGATGGATATAGGTCTAACAGTTTGGGTCTAGAGTGTCTCCCCCTTTGAAGACACTGTATTTTAAGGGAATTACTATTATTACCCCAAATGATATCATACACACATTTAGCTATTAAAGTATCTCTTCCTGTCATTTACCTGTACAGTTTGTGTAAACATGCAAGTATTCACTTATCTGTAAATATAACTGTATACCTAACTGTACAGCTAATTTAACCATTCAAAATTTTCACTTACCTGTTCATTTATCCAGTCTGTCTATTAAGTAAACTATTATTACCCTCGCTCATATCATACGCATTTTTAGCTACTGAAGTATTTCTCTGCCATCGACCTGTATAGTATAGTTAACCATCCAACATCCACCAATGTATAGTGTACATATTCAGCCAACCACTCATACTATGCAATGTCCTTTTATAGCTTTTTTTGCACTCCAGATATCTTGTATTTCTATACTTTTTCATACTGCCGCTCTATGTATCATGTACCGTGTATCTGTCTTTTGTGTACTTTCTTTGTGGCATTTTGCACCTGCCCTGTGTTTTTGTTGTAGCTGCTTGACAAGGAAATTTCCCCCCCGGAAAAAAAAGAGGGGGATGACCGCGGCAGCTTTCCAATCTCTAGGGATCTCAGACGATACGAAAGAGAGGTTTAACAGGCTAGTAATAGGGGTTGCAACAATTGCGGCGGATAATTTTTAGAAAAGGTCCAGATTGTCTAGCCCAGAAGATTTGTAGGGGTCCAGATTTTGCAGCTCTTTCAAAACATCAGCTATCTGGATTTGGTTGAAGGAGAAGCGGGGGGCTTGGGCAAGTTGCTGCAGGGGGTGCAGAGCTGTTGGCCGGGGTAAGGGTAGCCAGATGGAAAGCATGGCCAGCCGTAGCAAAATGCTCATTGAAATTCTCAATTATCGTAGATTTATCGGTGGTGAAAGTGTTTCCTAGCCTCCGTGCAGTGGGCAGCTGGGAGGAGGTGCTCTTATTCACCATGGACTTTAGTGACCCAGAACATTTTGGAATTAGTGCTACAGGATGTAAATTTCTGTTTGAAAAAGCTACCTTTTGCTTTTCTAACTGACTGTGTATATTGGTTCCTGACTTCCTTGAAAAGTTGCATATTGCGGTGGCTATTCGATGCTAATGCAGTACGCCACAGGATGTTTTTGTGCTGGTGAAGTGAACCAAGGGCTATATCTGTTCTTAGTTCTAAATATTTTGAATGGGGCATGCTTATTTAAGAGGGTGAGGAAAGCACTTTTAAAGGACAACCAGGCATCCTCTACTGACGGAATTAGGTCAATATCCTTCCAGGATACCCGGGCCAGATCGCTTAGAAAGGCCTGCTCGCTGAAGTGTTTTAGGGAGCGTTTGACAGTGATGAGCGGTGGTCGTTTGACCGTGGATTCATTACAGACACAGGCAATGAGGCAATGATCGCTGAGATCCTTGTTGAAGACAGCAGAGGTGTATTTGGAGGGCAAGGTAGTTACGATGATATCTATGAGGGTGCCCATGTTTACGGATTTAGGGTTGTACCTGGTAGGTTCCTTGATAATTTGTGTGAGATTGAGGGCATCTACAGTGGGGAGAACAAGTATTTGATACACTGCCGATTTTGCAGGTTTTCCTACTTACAAAGCATGTAGAAGTCTGTAATTTTTATCATAGGTACTCTTCAACTGTGAGTGACGGAATCTAAAACAAAAATCCAGAAAATCACATTGTGTGATTTTTAAGTAATTAATTTGCATTTTATTGCATGACATAAGTATTTGATACATCAGAAAAGCAGAACTTAATATTTGGTACAGAAACCTTTGTTTGCAATTACAGAGATCATACGTTTCCTGTAGTTCTTGACCAGGTTTGCACACACTGCAGCAGGGATTTTGGCCCACTCCTCCATCCAGATCCTTCAGGTTTCGGGGCTGTCGCTGGGCAATACGGACTTTCAGCTCCCTCCAAAGATTTTCTATTGGGTTCAGGTCTGGAGACTGGCTAGGCCACTCCAGGACCTTGAGATGTTTCTTATGGAGCCACTCCTTAGTTGCCCTGGCTGTGTGTTTCGGGTCGTTGTCATGCTGGAAGACCCAGCCACGACCCATCTTCAATGCTCTTACTGAGGGAAGGAGGTTGTTGGCCAAGATCTCGCGATACATGGCCCCATCCATCCTCCCCTCAATACGGTGCAGTCGTCCTGTGTCCTTCGCAGAAAAGCATCCCCAAGGAATGATGTTTCCACCTCAATGCTTCACGTTTGGGATGGTGTTCTTGGGGTTGTACTCATCCTTCTTCTTCCTCCAAACACGACGAGTGGAGTTTAGACCAAAAAGCTCTATTTTTGTCTCATCAGACCACATGACCTTCTCCCATTCCTCCTCTGGATCATCCAGATGGTCATTGGCAAACTTCAGACGGGCCTGGACATGCGCTGGCTTGAGCAGGGGACCTTGCGTGCGCTGCAGGATTTTAATCCATGACGGCGTAGTGTGTTACTAATGGTTTTCTTTGAGACTGTGGTCCCAGCTCTCTTCAGGTCATTGACCAGGTTCTGCCGTGTAGTTCTGGGCTGATCCCTCACCTTCCTCATGATCATTGATGCCCCACGAAGTGAGATCTTGCATGGTGCCCCAGACCCAGGGAGATTGACCATCATCTTGAACTTCTTCCATTTTCTAATAATTGCGCCAACAGTTGTTGCCTTCTCACCAAGCTGCTTGCCTATTGTCCTGTAGCCCATCCCAGCCTTGTGCAGGTCTACAATTTTATCCCTGATGTCCTTACACAGCTCTCTGGTCTTGGCCATTGTGGAGAGGTTGTAGTCTGTTTGATTAAGTGTGTGGACAGGTGTCTTTTATACAGGTAACGAGTTCAAACAGGGGCAGTTAATACAGGTAATGAGTGGAGAACAGGAGAGCTTCTTAAAGAAAAACGAACAGGTCTGTGAGAGCCGGAATTCTTACTGGTTGGTAGGTGATCAAATACTTATGTTATGTAATAAAATGCAAATTAATTATTTAAAAATCATACAATGTGATTTTCTGGATTTTTGTTTTAGATTCCGTCTCTCACAGTTGAAGTGTACCTATGATAAAAATTACAGACCTCTACATGCTTTGTAAGTAGGAAAACCTGCAAAATCGGCAGTGTATCAAATACTTGTTCTCCCCACTGTAGCTTAGAATGTAAGAATATCCCAATTTAGGTCACCTAACAGTACGAACTCTGAAGATAGATGGGAGGCAATCAATTCACATATGGTGTCCAGGGCACAGCTGGGGGCTGAGGGGGTCTGTAACAAGAGGCAACAGTGAGGGAATTATTTCTGGGAAGTAGAAGCTCAAACTGTTTGGGCACAGACCTGGATAGTATGACAGAACTCTGCAGTAGATTGCAACTCCATCTCCTTTGGCAGTTCTATCTTGACGGGAAATGTTGTTGTTGGGGATGGACATTTCTGAATTTTTGGTGGCCTTCCTAAGCCAGGATTCAGACACTGCTAGGACATCAGGGTTGGCGGAACGGCTAGGACATCAGGGTTGGCGGAGTGTGCTAAAGCAGTGAATAAATCAAACTTAGGGAGGAGGCTTCTGATGTTAACATGCATGAAACCAAGGCTTTTACGGTTACAGAAGTCAACAAATGAGAGCGCCTGGGGAATAGGTGTAGTACTGGGGGCTACAGGACCTGGGTTTACCTGTACATCACCAGAGGAACAGAGGAGGAGTAGGATAAGGGTACGGCTAATGGCTTTAAGAACTGGTCGTCTAGTGTGTTGGGTACAGAGAATAAAAGGAGCAGATTTGTGCCTGCGGTAGAATAGCTTGAGGGCATAATGTACAGACAAGGATATGGTAGGATGTGAATTCAGTGGAGATAAACCTAGGTGTTGGGTAATGATGAGAGAGGTTGCATCTCTGGAGGCACCAGTTAAGCCAGGTGAGGTCTCTGCGTGTGTTGGGGGTGGGACAAAGGAGCTATCTGAGGCATGTTGAGCGGGACTGGGGGCTCTACAGTGAAATAGAACAATAAGAAATAACCTCAACAGCAACAGACAAGGCATATTGAAATAAGGGAGAGGCAGACAACAAACAGTTAATCAAGAGAGCTAAGACAACAACGAGGTAATGGTGATGAATGGACAGAGAGGGTCAGTTAGAGAAGATGTTGTGCCACACACAGGACCTGAGTTGGAGGCTGAGGCTTAACAGATAAACAGAATGAGGTACCGTGTTAGGGAACAGTCCAGCAGGCAACAGCTGTGTAGCCAAGTGATCATAAGGTCAGATGAGCAGCAAAGAGGTGAGCCAGGGAGCAGTTCAGTGGCCACTACTGCGCTAGGCGAGCGGGTGGCACGGTGTTCAGAATGCTAGCGGGACAGGGCTGGCAGATGAGTCTTTGGCAACGTCACAACGGAAAAGCCTGTTGAAACCACGTCGGACGATTACGTCGGCAGACCGGTTGTGATGGATCGGCGGGGCTCTGTGTTGACAATAGAAGGTCCAGGCCGGTTGACAAAGAGGTTCTGTAGCCCGGTAATTAGCTAGCACACGTCGGCTAGCCGGGAGACTCCAGGATATATATAATAAATAGGACCTCTACACCATATAGACTATACCATATAGACTGTAGTATAGACATTACAGTACCTCTACACCATATAGACATTACTGTACCTCTACACCATATAGACTATATTATAGACATTACAGTACCTCTACACCATATAGACTATATTATAGACATTACAGTACCTCTACACCATATAGACTATATTATAGACATTACAGTACCTCTACACCATATAGACTATATTATAGACATTACAGTACCTCTCTATACCATATAGACTATATTATAGACATTACAGTACCTCTACACCATATAGTGTATATATACACACATTACAGTTATAGTTTGCATGAGTTTACATAAGTGGATTTGATTGTGATCTGTTGTTTTGTTTCATATTTAATTCAACTGATATTGTGGCTTATTCTGCTAGTCAATGGTTATATTCTGATCTCTATGCTATCCAGTTTAGAGTAGGGGAATCCTGTTAGAAGCTTCACCATAGGCCACTACTTTTGAATGGGGCCCATATGGTGCACTACATAGGGAATAAGACTTTGAACCACCCTCAGCACCCCCCCCCCACCCCCGTGGGCCCATCCAACCTTCTGGCTGCTCCCCTGCAGTGACCTACATACTGTATGGAATATGGTGCACTACATAGGGTGCAGAGACAGACCAAGGCACAGCGCAGGGATAGTAGTTCGACTTGGTTTATTTTCTTATACTATGTAATGATATTATAAATTACTATGTATAACAAACGCACAAAATGACGAACTACAGAACACAAAACAAACACTATAGACAAACGTCACGTTCACTAAACAAACACGAATGAACGGACGTAACAAAGGCACACTTACATTCACCGTGACTGCGACATATAACGACAACGACCGACACCAGAGTGAAGGACAGACCGACATATATAAGATCCCTAATTAGAGACAATGCGGTGCAGCTGCCTCTAATTAGGGATCCAACCCAAAACCCACACAGAAACAGAAAAGAAAGACACTGTCAGACTCTGACCCTAGCTACATAGAGAAGCACACACACACACACACACACACACACACACACACACACACACACACACACACACACACACACACACACACACACACACACACACACACACACACACACACACACACACACACACACACACACACTATTTTGGTCAGGGTGAGAGGTCTCTGAGATATTTCACACACAATTAGTAATTCCACAAAAATCAATATGGGTCAGAGTTTCTTTGTTTGCCTTGCGCGATGGGATGGAATTGGGTTGGGTTTTGCATTGATTCATCCTGTGTGTTACTGTAAGATTCTCATATTAAAACAAAAAAATCTGTCAATGGAATTGTAAAATGTACATACATATTGGCATTGGGATGCTTTCAGGTAAGTTTCTGTGATAAGGACGAAGACTGCACCCCAATGGTAGTCTATGTCCCAAATGGTAGTCTCACTACTTAGGTTTCAAAATGCAGTCATCTGCACTCAGCCACCCTAGGCTCTGCTCTGCCTGGGCGCTGCCGGCAATGTGTGCATATAGCACATCACGGATAGACACTAAATGGAGCATCACAATCACGTCTTGCACCTACGAAGCCACTGGCCACCAACTTGCTTCGGCTCTGCTGTGTGCCAATTGAAAGACTTTTAAAGTCCCAATTAGCTTTTCAGTCAACTCCAGAAATAATCTGGAAAACCGCCAGTAGATCTTCAATTAAACAACAGCAGAGACCACTGAGGGCAGACACTGGGGGTTTATTTCTCTTTACAAAATAACTACAGACGGTTCAGTTAATATGGTGCCTTTCTTTGGACATAATCTCTCTTAAATTCAGTTTTCTGTGTCAGGTTCTGACTGAGACCAGGTCTCTTGACTCCACTATGGAGTCGACAGACCACAGTCAGGACCTGACAATAGAGTTTTCTATTGGTACTCTGGGTTATTGTGATTGATCCCCAATTATTACCTAGGCATCTGGTTAGACTATAAACTCAACTTCCAGACTCACATCAACCATCTCCAATCCAAAATTAAATCCAGAATCGGCTTCCTATTTCGCAACAAAGCCTCCTTCACTCATGCTGCCAAACATGCCCTTGTAAAACTGACTATCCTACCGATCCTTGATTTCGGCGATGTCATTTACAAACTAGCCTCCAACACTCTACTTAGCAAATTGGATGTAGTCTATCACAGTGCCATCCGTTTTGTCACCAAAGCCCCATATACTACCCACCACTGCGACCTGTATGCTCTCGTTGGCTGGCCTTCATTATATATTCGTCGCCAAACCCACTGGCTCCAGGTCATCTACAAGTCTTTGTTAGGTAAATCCCCGCCCTATCTCAGCTCACTGGTCACTATAGCAACACCCATACGTAGCATGCGCTCCAGCAGGTATATCTCACTGGTCACCCCCAAAGCCAACACCTCCTTTGGCCGCCATTCCTTCCAGTTCGCTGCTGCCAATGACTGGAACGAATTGCAAAAATCATTGAAGCTAGAGGTTCCTATCTCCCTCAATAACTTTAAGCATCAGTTGTCAAAGCTGCTTATCGATCACTGCACCTGTATATAGCCCTTCTGTAAATAGCCCACACTACTACCTCATCCCCATATTTATTTTTGTTTATTTTCACTAATCTTGCACTCCAGTATCTCTATTTGCACATCATAATTTGCACATCCTTCATTCCTGTGTTAATGATGATAATTCTGTAATTTATTTCACCACTATGGTCTATTTATTGTCCTACCTCCTAACCTTACTGCATTTTGCACTACATTTTGCACTCTGTATATAGATTTTCTATTGTGTTTTTGACTGTTTGTTTAATGTGTAACTCTGTGTTGTTTTTTGTCGCACTGCTTTGCTTTGTCTTGGCCAGGTCGCAGTTGCAAATGAGAACTTGTTCTCAACTGACCTACCTGGTTAAATAAAGGTGAAATACTAAAAAATAAAAAGAGGCAGCTGTCTCTAGTTGATAGATAGATAGATAGATAGATAGATAGATAGATAGATAGATAGATAGATAGATAGATAGATAGATAGATAGATAGATAGATAGATAGATAGATAGATAGATAGATAGATAGATAGATAGGTACTTTATTGAGGGAGGTTTCATAAAGCCAGCCCCCCTCCCTTACCCTTACCGGAAGAAACACTATCCCTGTCCGTTCTGATGGTCTGGAAACTGCCGATAGTTACGTTCTCTATGGGGATGTTATCATTCAGCCATGTTTCTGTAAAGCACAATAGGCTAGCTTCCCGGTAGTCTCTTTGTCCATGGACCAGCCCCTGAAGCTCGTCCATCTTGTTATGTAGCGATCTCACGCTGCCCATAATGATAGACGGTATAGCTGGCTTGTATTTCCTAAGCTTTGCTTTACACTTCAATCCCAACAAAACCAAACATAGATTTTCCTAGAAACCTCCCCTCTGTCAGGCCCTGACAGTCACCTCCAGACCAACATGGCTAGAGGCCTCCCTATAGTCAGGCCCTGACAGTCACCTCCAGACCAACATGGCTAGAGGCCTCCCTATAGTCAGGACCTGACAGTCACCTCCAGACCAACATGGCTAGAAACCTCCCCTCTGTCAGGCCCTGACAGTCATCTCCAGACCAACATGGCTAGAAACCTCCCCTCTGTCAGGCCCTGACAGTCATCTCCAGACCAACATGGCTAGAAACCTCCCCTCTGTCAGGCCCTGACAGTCACCTCCAGACCAACATGGCTAGAGGCCTCCCTATAGTCAGGACCTGACAGTCACCTCCAGACCAACATGGCTAGAAACCTCCCCTCTGTCAGGCCCTGACAGTCATCTCCAGACCAACATAGCTAAAAACCTCCCCTCTGTCAGGCCCTGACAGTCATCTCCAGACCAACATGGCTAGAGGCCTCCCTATAGTCAAGACCTGACAGGAATGGCCATTAGTGGTTTATAGGAACATCAATTTACATTTAATATACACTGAGTATACAAAATATTAAGAACATCTGCTCTTTCCATGACATAGACTGACCAGGTGAATCCAGGTGAAAGCTATGATCCCTTATTGATGTCACTTGTTAAATCCACTTCAATCAGTGTAGATGAAGGGGAGGAGACAGCTTAAAGAAGGATTATTAAGCCTTGAGACAATTGACACGTGTATTGTGTATGTGTGCCATTCAGAGATTGAATGGGCAAGAGGTTGCTGGATCGAATCCCCGAGCTGACAATGTAAAAATCTGTTGTTTTGCCCCTGAACAAGGCAGTTAACCCACCGTTTCTCATGTGAGCTGAAGACGTGGATGTTGATTAAGGGAGCCCCCTGAACCTCTCTGATTCAGAGGGGTTGGGTTAAATGCAGAAGACATATTTCAGTTGAATGCATTCAGTTGTTCAACTGCATCACTACCTGCCTGAGACATTAAGTGGGACTGTCCCCACCACCTTTACCCTCTTCCTCTGAGTTCTTCTCTTCTCTGATATGTTTTTCTCTTCTTCCAATCTATTCCTCCAACCGTCTCTCCCTCTGTCCTTTGAGCTGTAGAAGAGAGCAGCTCTGACCCAGCCTGTGGTGGGTTCACCCTGTAAACGCAACCGGAAGCTATGGGCCTCTGCTGCCTGCATGGGAGAGGATGGAGGGAGGGAGAGAGAGGGAGGGATGGAGGGAGAGATGGAGGGAGGGAGGGAGAGGAGGCGGCATGGAGGGAAAGCGAGAGGATGGAGAGATAGTGAGAGAGGGATGGAGGGAGAGAGAGCGAGCTAGGAGATGGATGGAGAGCAGGGACTGAGGGTGAGAGAGAGCAGGGAGAGAGGGATGGAGCGAGAGAGAGAGAGAGAGAGAGAGAGAGAGAGAGAGAGCAAAGGAACTATTAGAAAAAGGATGCCCTTGGTTTGACTGAGAGGCAGACAGCTCTGCAGTAACAGCATCGATGGCGAGAGTACAAGCTGGACTGATTGATCTGCTCTCCATGGCTCCACCAGGCAGGCAGGCAGAGAGTGGCAGTACATGCAGCACTACGCCACTCACAGCGGCTAACAGCACAGTCAGTCTGCTCCTTAATCACACACTACATTGTCATCTATGGGAGGGGAGGGGAGGGGAGGACAGGGGAGGACAGGGGAGGACAGGGGAGGAGAGGAGAGGAGAGGAGAGGAGAGGAGAGGAGAGGAGAGGAGAGGAGAGGAGAGGAGAGGAGAGGAGAGGAGAGGAGAGGAGAGGAGAGGAGAGGAGAGGAGACCTTAATGATCACTGACTCCTTGACCTTAAAGTTGTCCTTGACAATTATCATTCCTGATAAGGAACCGGCTATCCTCTGTGTTGAGTGATCTTAATGTCCTAATGTAATGTAATATAATATATCTAGTGTTCTTAATGTCCTAGTGTAATGTAATATAATATATCTAGTGTTCTTAATGTCCTAGTGTAATGTAATATAATATATCTAGTGTTCTTAATGTCCTAGTGTTATATAATATATCTAGTGTTCTTAATGTCCTAGTGTTATATAATATATCTAGTGTTCTTAATGTCCTAGTGTAATGTAATATAATATATCTAGTGTTCTTAATGTCCTAGTGTAATGTAATATAATATATCTAGTGTTCTTAATGTCCTAGTGTTATATAATATATCTAGTGTTCTTAATGTCCTAATGTAATGTAATATAATATATCTAGTGTTCTTAATGTCCTAGTGTTATATAATATATATCACCAAGCTATCATTGACTCTGTACTGGAACCCCATGTATATCACCAAGCTATCATTGACTATGTACTGGAACCCCATGTATATCATTAAGCTATCATTGACTCTGTACTGGAACCCCATGTATATCACCAAGCTATCATTGACTCTGTACTGGAACCCCATGTATATCACCAAGCTATCATTGACTCTGTACTGGAACCCCATGTATATCATTAAGCTATCATTGTGGATTTATTCCTTGTGTTACTATGTAGTTGTAATATGATTATTCTTTATTTCATGTATCATTATTATTATTATTTTTATTGTTATTATTATTATAATATATTTTTTTGTATTCTGTATTGTTGGGAACGGCCCGTAAGTAAACATTTCACTGTTAGTTTACAACTACATAGTAACACAAGGAATAAATCCACAATGATAGCTTAATGATATACATGGGGTTCCAGTACAGAGTCAATGATAGCTTGGTGATATACATGGGGTTCCAGTACAGAGTCAATGATAGCTTGGTGATATACATGGGGTTCCAGTACAGAGTCAATGATAGCTTAATGATATACATGGGGTTCCAGTACATAGTCAATGATAGCTTGGTGATATACATGGGGTTCCAGTACAGAGTCAATGATAGCTTGGTGATATATATTATATAACACTAGGACATTAAGAACACTAGATATATTATATTACATTACATTAGGACATTAAGAACACTAGATATATTATATAACACTAGGACATTAAGAACACTAGATACACCTGTTGTTTACGAAGCATGGGACAATTAAAATATTGTTTTATTTGTCCAGCTAGGCTAACCCAGTCCATGTCCAGGCAGGCTAACCCAGTCCATGTCCAGGCAGGCTAACCCAGTCCATGTCCAGGCAGGCTAACCCAGTCCATGTCCAGGCAGGCTAACCCTGTCCATGTCCAGGCAGGCTAACCCAGTCCATGTCCAGGCAGGCTAACCCAGTCCATGTCAAGGCAGGCTAACCCAGTCCATGTCCAGACAGACTAACCCAGTCCAGGCAGGCTAACCCAATGTATGTCCAGGCTAACCCAGTACTTGTCCAGGCAGACTAACCCAGTCCATGTCCAGGGAGGTTTCATTGATTGAAAAAGGTGCTGGTACTGATTTTACATACTTTTATTTAAAACTTCAGTATAGTGGTGTTCATTTTTTGATATAACATTCTGTAAGAGGTTCTCTGTAGTGGTGTTCACCAGCTCTATTCAAGCAATGGTGTGGTTACCTGCTGATTTACCTGTCTGATACCCCACCTGTTGTGTTACTGCGACAGGACCACATGTCTTTCTTACTGCTGAACCATCTGCTGTCTCAGTCTCTCTCCCTCTCTCTCTCTCCTGTTCCCTGTCTCTGTCTCTCTCCCTCTCTCCTTCCCCCTTACTCTATCTGTCAGGCTCTGGCCATAGAGAAGCAATAGGCTTCTCTATGTAGCTATGGTCAGAGTCTGACAGTGTCGTTCTTTTCTGTTTCTTTGTGGGTTTTGGGTGGATCTCTAATTAGAGGCAGCTGCTACCCGT
>CM042410.1:3395506-3415506 GCA_023634145.1 Thymallus thymallus
CTTCCCTGCAGGACCCTGTGTGGGATGGATCAGAGAATGGGAGAGATGAAGAGAGAGGGAGTCGGATTCAGCCCCTAAGACCCTGGAAGGGACAGGGGAGAGGACAGGGGAGGAGACAGGGGAGGGGACAGGGGAGAGAACAGGGGAGGGACAGGGGAGGTGACAGGGGAGGGGATAGGGGAGGGGCCAGCTCATCCTCCTCTAAACCACTGATTGGACAGATCATCCTCCTCAGAAGTATTACATCATACTACAGGAAATAGCAAGCATTTAGATAGATAGATAGATAGATAGATAGATAGATAGATAGATAGATAGATAGATAGATAGATAGATAGATAGATAGATAGATAGATAGATAGATAGATAGATAGATAGATAGATAGATACTTTATTGATCCCCGAGGGGGAAGTTTCATTGTCAAGCAGCTACAACAATACACAGGGCAGGTGCAAAATGCCAGAACGAAAATACACAAAAGACAGATACACGATACATGATACATAGAACGGCAGTATGAAAAAGTATAGAAATACAAGATATCTGGAGTGCAAAAAAGCTATAAAAAGACATTGCATGGTATGGGTGGTTGGCTGAATATGTACACTATACATTGGTGGATGTTGGATGGTTAACTATACTATACAGGTCGATGGCAGAGAAATACTTCAGTAGCTAAAAATGCATATGATATGAGTGAGGGTAATAATAGTTTACTTAATAGACAGACTGGTTAAATGAACAGGTAAGTGAATATTTTGCATGGTTAAATTAGCTGTACAGGTAAATATACAGTTATATTTACAGGTAAGTGAATACTTGCATGGTTACATTAACTGTACAGGTAAATTACAGAGATAAATTAAGAGATACTTAAATAGCTAAATGTGTGTATGATATAATTTGGGGTAATAATAGTAATTCCCTTAAAATACAGTCCTTAGTGGCAGGGTTTAATTACATTATATAGTCTAATAGCCGACGGCAGGAAGGACCTCCTTAGTGCGCAGGGTTTAATTACAGATAACTGCACGTATTGCACATTCTATATACTAAAAGAAATGAAAAAAGATGCAACTGACAGGATACTAATATGCATTCCTGAGTGAATGACTACGTAAGTTAAGTCCAAGAATTACTTGCAATATTGCACGTGATATGATATAACAACTGTACATAAGTATGCATATACAGACCTGAATGAATAAATAGGTCCTGAGTGAATGAGTGATTACGGACCAGAGTTACTCACGGATGGATGCAAAATTGTTAAACTAGGTCCTAGCACCCCAACAGTTCCAGGTCTGTTTTGCCGACGGCACAGCACCCCGGTGAGGCATTATATAGTCTAATAGCCGCCGGCAGGAAGGACCTCCTGTAGTATTCTCTGGCACACCGTGGTGGGATCAGTCTGTGACTGAAGGTGCTCCTCTGCGTCATAACCATGGCATGCACGTTGTCCATGATGGCCAGCAGTTTGGCCAGGATCCGTCTCTCCGCCACCTCCTCTAGAGTGTCAAGGCTCATCCCCAGGACAGAGCTAGCCTTCCTGATCAGCTTATTTACCCGAGAAGCATCACCGGCTTTTATGTTGGCTCCCCAGCACACCCAGCACACCAGACTGGTAGAAGGTAAGCAGTAGTTTACTGCACACGTTGAAGAACCTGAGCCTCCTCAGAAAGTAGAGTCGGCTCTGGCCCTTTTTGTACAGGGCCCCGGTGTTACCAGCCCATTCCAGCCTATTGTCCATATGGACTCCCAGGAACTTGTATGACCCAACCATTTCCACATCCATCCCCTGTATAGGGACTGCAGTCAGTTGTGCCTTGGTTCTCCTGAAGTCCACCACCATCTCCATTGTTTTGCTGATGTTGAGCTGAAGGTGGTTCTGCTCACACCACAACACAAAGTCACTGATTGTGCTCCTGTACTCCTCCTCCTGCCCAACCCTGATGCACCCTACAATTGCGGAGTCATCCGAGAACTTCTGTAGGTGGCATGTTTCAGAGTTATATCTGAAGTCTGAGGTGTAGAGGGTGAACAGGAAGGGGAACAGGACCGTTCCCTGGGGGGCCCCTGTGTTGCTCACTGCCTGTTCTGACACACAGCTCTGTAGTCGCACAAATTGTGGCCTACCGGTCAGGTAGTCCGTAACCCAGGAGACTAAGGGTGCTTCCACTTTCATCCTCTTCATCTTCTCACCCAGTAGCAGGACTGAATGGTATTGAAGGCACTGGAGAAGTCAAAAAACATAACCCTCACAGTGCAACCTGAGTTGTCCAGGTGAGAGTAGGCCCTCTGCAGAAGGTAGATGATTGCATCATCCACCCCGATGTTGCGCTGGTATGCGAACTGCAGGGGGTCCATTGATGAACACACCAGGAGTCTGAGGTGAGCGAGGACTAACCTTTCCAGGGTCTTCATGATGTGGGATGTTAGCGCTACAGGTCTGAAGTCATTCAGGACAGTGGGGTGTGCCTTCTTGGGTACTGGGACGAGGCAGGATGTTTTCCACAGCACAGGGACCCTTTCTTAGCTCAGGCTAATTTTTTGAAATAGAAGTTTAAAGTGTTATTTTCTCCACATACGAGGACGAGTCAACAACTTTATTTAGGTATGAGTTAACAGAATATGAATTGCTAAAAGTAAAATGTTCAATGGGCACTTACTTTCTCAGACCTTTCCTATGGCTGGCCTATGGTTATGATGACAATCATGTTAGACACATGTCAGAGTGTTGAAACATGGCCCACCATGTCATAAGTGTTAGAACGGGGCCCATCATGTCATATGTGTTAGAACGGGGCCCACCATGTCATAAGTGTTAGAACGGGGCCCACCATGTCATAAGTGTTAGAACAAGGCCCACCATGTGATAAGTGTTAGAACGGGGCCCACCATGTCATAATTGTTAGAACAGGGCCCACCATGTCATAAGTGTTAGAACGGGGCCCACCATGTCATAATTGTTAGAACGGGGCCTGTCATGCCAAATAGTGTCTCCCTCTACGTCACAATGGGATTCCATAAACTATTAGCATCCGTTGCTATATCAACGGTGTGATGACCTAATGATTAGAATGTTGGAGATCATTCCAGCCTAAATTACGTTCTTTTCATCATCGCTATGAAAACAAGGTTGATTTCCGCAGCAATTTCGATGTTTTGTTTAGCTAATAAAATGAAAACATTAATTCAAACTACTTTTGGGTACCATGTCAACATTACAACATGAAATCCATGTCTTAAACGCTGCTACGGAAATGGCAAAGAAAACATGTAATCTGCTTGACACAATAAAGTTACTTACCTTAGAGATCAGGAAGTCAGCTAATTTCCACTCTATTCGTATGCAAATCCGTTTGATTCATACACTGGCTTGTCTGGCCGTCATGTTTTTATTTTAATGTGCGCTTTCCTTACTCACACTAAAATAATAATAATATAATTTCAGTAGTCCTCTATTATGATTTAAAATCGATGAGGTCCAGCCCTAACATGTAAAGTGTTAGAGAGAAGATTACTTTATTCTGACTCGTATCTGTGTCGTACAGTATAAACATGTTCATAGTGGTAAGCATACTGACCTACACACACATTCTAGAATACTGAACTCTGCTCTTGTCAAATAAAGCAAACTGCTCAAGGACAGAACTACATCAAATTTTGTTTAAAGGCACATAATCCCAATTTTCTGTCTGAAAGGAAATAGCAAGCTAACCAATGTTAGCCTGTTAGCTTGGGTGCTTGACTGCCATTGTGAGGTCAGAACACTCCGATCAACCGTCCAGAGCGTCCAGTGTGCGCTCTGAACGCTCTGAGAGCAGAACGAGATGGGTGGGGCTAAAGCTTAAGAGGGTGTTAACTATACTGAATGGGTGTAGACTAAGAAGAGCTCTCCAGTAGGTACCAAAACATTCTAATGCCATTTTCTCAAAAGTGAGATTACAAGTTTATCAACATTCAAAGCAGAATTACTGAAGAATCCCATTGTTCCATTAAATGTAGTGTGTGATTGACCATTTTGTAGCTCTGTGTCTCTGCTTTTATCCAATGTAAAAAACACTATTTCAGACCGAATCAAGGCGGTCAGTCACATATCAATACATACACAAACTATCTAGGCTGTGAGGTGTTTTTTAATCTGTTCTTTGAAACCAGGTTTGCTGTTTATTTGAGCAATATGAGATGGAAGGGAGTTCCATGCAATAATGGCTCTATATAATACTGTACACTTTCTTGAATTTGTTCTTGATTTGGGGACTGTGAAGTCCCTTGGCGTGCACATCACTGAGGACCTGAAATGGTCCCTTCACATCACATCACTGAGGACCTGAAATGGTCCCTTCACATCACATCACATCACTGAGGACCTGAAATGGTCCCTTCACATCACATCACATCACTGAGGACCTGAAATGGTCCCTTCACATCACATCACATCACTGAGGACCTGAAATGGTCCCTTCACATCACATCACATCACTGAGGACCTGAAATGGTCCCTTCACATCACATCACATCACTGAGGACCTGAAATGGTCCCTTCACATCACATCACATCACTGAGGACCTGAAATGGTCCCTTCACATCACATCACATCACTGAGGACCTGAAATGGTCCCTTCACATCACATCACATCACTGAGGACCTGAAATGGTCCCTTCACACCGACAGTGTGGTGAAGAAGGGGCAACAGCGCCTCTTCAACTTCAGGAGGCTGAAGAAATTCAGCTTGGCCCCTAAGACACTCAAGAACTTCTACAGATGCACCATTGAGAGCATCCTGTCGGACTGAATCACCGCCTGGTTATGTAAACTGCACTCTCCAGAGGGTGGTGTGGTCAACCAAAGCATCCTCGGGGGTACACTGCAAAATTGGCTATATTGTAAAAATTCTTGAAAACAAACATTTGCTTTTTGCTTTTTGCTCTCCCTCTCTCTCTCCCTCTCCCACTCCCTCTCCCTCTCCCTCTCCCTCTCCCTCTCCCTCTCCCTCTCTTTCAGGATAGTTTCTGTATTTTTGCTGGTTGCTACCTAAATGGCAGTCTGGATAAGAGTGTCTGATAAAATATAGAATTTGGTTTGTTGTAACACTTTCAGGTAATTTCAGAATAGTTTCTGTATTTTTGCCATCGGCTCTTTCAGCATGTTTGTTCATGCAGTTTATCCTCCATTTTATTGTGCTAAAATTGTTGAATCAGGTAAAGAGAAGGTGACTGTCTCCATATCAGGTGTTATAGTGGTCAAAGAGAAGGTGACTGTCTCCATATCAGGTGTTATAGTGGTCAAAGAGAAGGTGACTGTCTTCATATCAGGTGTTATAGTGGTCAAAGAGAAGGTGACTGTCTTCATATCAGGTGTTATAGTGGTCAAAGAGAAGGTGACTGTCTCCATATCAGGTGTTATAGTGGTCAAAGAGAAGGTGACTGTCTTCATATCAGGTGTTATAGTGGTCAAAGAGAAGGTGACTGTCTTCATATCAGGTGTTATAGTGGTCAAAGAGAAGGTGACTGTCTTCATATCAGGTGTTATAGTGGTCAAAGAGAGGTGACTGTCTTCATATCAGGTGTTATAGTGGTCAAAGAGAGGTGACTGTCTTCATATCAGGTGTTATAGTGGTCAAAGAGAAGGTGATTGTTATCAGTGGCATGTATTCATTGATACCAAGGGAAGCCAGGCTTCCCTCAAAAAATGTACCAAGAAAAAAACTTCAATTCGCAAAAGGCTGAATGTATCTCACAGGAGAAAGCATCCGAGTCAACGAAACAGCGGCCCTCTGTCTCTCTACGTGTAGGCCATGTATCTCATGCTGTCTGGTACAAACAAGTATGATATTGACCGTTTACTGTATGACAGAGTCATATAACGTTTACTGTATGACAGAGTCATTGACCGTTTACTGTATGACAGAGTCATAGACCGTTTACTGTATGACAGAGTCATAGAACGTTTACTGTATGACAGAGTCATAGACCGTTTACTGTATGACAGAGTCATAGACCGTTTACTGTATGACAGAGTCATAGACCGTTTACTGTATGACAGAGTCATAGACCGTTTACTGTATGACAGAGTCATAGACCGTTTACTGTATGACAGAGTCATAGAATATTTACTGTATGACAGAGTCATAGACCGTTTACTGTATGACAGAGTCATAGAACGTTTACTGTATGACAGAGTCATAGACCGTTTACTGTATGACAGAGTCATAGAACGTTTACTATATAGTATACAGTGTTCTTTCTACCTGCACACACACACACACACACACACACACACACACACACACACACACACACACACACACACACACACACACACACACACACACACACACACACACACACACACACACACACACACACACACACACACACACACACATAGATCAGAACCATGGACAGCCACATCATATTTAGCTTACGTTGATTGGAGTAAATAGTTTTTGGAATCTTTTAGTTGTCTCTGTATTAGAATAAGCAGAGGTGATTAGATGATGTTGATGTTGAGATGGTGCTGGAATAGTGGAGCTACTGTTTCATTTGCAACTTGTGGTAACTCTCTGTTTCATACAGTCAATAGATGTTTAGTAGCCCGAGAATGTTCGGAAACATGACCTTGTTTGACCATGCTGTAGGTCATGTAACTGTCTCATATATATCACGCTGACAAGCCATATGAACTAACAGGTTATAGAGCAAACAACGCAATTATCACAACACATAGGTTGTAATAATGGCTTTTTTGGGAGGGATTGGCTTCTCCGGTGATTTTACCCACGCACCACTACTGTCTTTATAGTGATAGTGTTGTAGTGGTCAAAGAGAAGGGGACTGTCTTTATAGTGATAGTGTTGTAGTGGTCAAAGAGAAGGGGACTGTCTTTATAGTGATAGTGTTGTAGTGGTCAAAGAGAAGGGGACTGTCTTTATAGTGATAGTGTTGTAGTGGTCAACGAGAAGGGGACTGTCTTTATAGTGATAGTGTTGTAGTGGTCAAAGAGAAGGGGACTGTCTTTATAGTGATAGTGTTGTAGTGGTCAAAGAGAAGGGGACAGCGCAGGGTTAGAGCAGTTATTCTGCTACTGGAGCGGCTGTCCCTGTGTTGCTCTCGGATACACTCTCACACACTCGGGCAACTAGTGCAAAACTTAGGGAACAGGCTGCTATTTCACACAGATTTAAACCACCTGAGTCGTGTTGTACAGTCACCAGAACTTCAAGAGTATCCTGCAGTACTGTAGGTGGTAGTCTATATACAGTCACCAGAACTTAAAGAGCATCCTGCAGTACTGTAGATGGTAGTCTATATACAGTCACCAGAACTTAAAGAGCATCCTGCAGTACTGTAGGTGGTAGTCTCTATACAGTCACCAGAACTTAAAGAGTATCCTGCAGTACTGTAGGTGGTAGTCTATATACAGTCACCAGAACTTAAAGAGTATCCTGCAGTACTGTAGGTGGTAGTCTATATACAGTCACCAGAACTTAAAGAGTATCCTGCAGTACTGTAGGTGGTAGTCTATATACAGTCACCAGAACTTAAAGAGTATCCTGCAGTACTGTAGGTGGTAGTCTATATACAGTCACCAGAACTTAAAGAGTATCCTGCAGTACTGTAGGTGGTAGTCTATATACAGTCACCAGAACTTAAAGAGCATCCTGCAGTACTGTAGGTGGTAGTCTATATACAGTCACCAGAACTTAAAGAGCATCCTGCAGTACTGTAGGTGGTAGTCTATATACAGTCACCAGAACTTAAAGAGCATCCTGCAGTACTGTAGGTGGTAGTCTATATACAGTCACCAGAACTTAAAGAGCATCCTGCAGTACTGTAGGTGGTAGTCTCTATACAGTCACCAGAACTTAAAGAGCATCCTGCAGTACTGTAGGTGGTAGTCTATATACAGTCACCAGAACTTAAAGAGCATCCTGCAGTACTGTAGGTGGTAGTCTATATACAGTCACCAGAACTTAAAGAGTATCCTGCAGTACTGTAGGTGGTAGTCTATATACAGTCACCAGAACTTAAAGAGTATCCTGCAGTACTGTAGGTGGTAGTCTATATACAGTCACCAGAACTTAAAGAGCATCCTGCAGTACTGTAGGTGGTAGTCTATATACAGTCACCAGAACTTAAAGAGCATCCTGCAGTACTGTAGGTGGTAGTCTATATACAGTCACCAGAACTTAAAGAGCATCCTGCAGTACTGTAGATGGTAGTCTATATACAGTCACCAGAACTTAAAGAGTATCCTGCAGTACTGTAGGTGGTAGTCTATATACAGTCACCAGAACTTAAAGAGTATTCTGCAGTACTGTAGGTGGTAGTCTATATACAGTCACCAGAACTTAAAGAGCATCCTGCAGTACTGTAGATGGTAGTCTATATACAGTCACCAGAACTTAAAGAGTATCCTGCAGTACTGTAGGTGGTAGTCTATATACAGTCACCAGAACTTAAAGAGCATCCTGCAGTACTGTAGGTGGTAGACTATATACAGTCACCAGAACTTAAAGAGCATCCTGCAGTACTGTAGGTGGTAGTCTCTATACAGTCACCAGAACTTAAAGAGCATCCTGCAGTACTGTAGGTGGTAGTCTATATACAGTCACCAGAACTTAAAGAGCATCCTGCAGTACTGTAGGTGGTAGTCTATATACAGTCACCAGAACTTAAAGAGTATCCTGCAGTACTGTAGATGGTAGTCTATATACAGTCACCAGAACTTAAAGAGTATCCTGCAGTACTGTAGATGGTAGTCTATATACAGTCACCAGAACTTAAAGAGTATCCTGCAGTACTGTAGGTGGTAGTCTATATACAGTCACCAGAACTTAAAGAGCATCCTGCAGTACTGTAGGTGGTAGTCTATATACAGTCACCAGAACTTAAAGAGCATCCTGCAGTACTGTAGGTGGTAGTCTATATACAGTCACCAGAACTTAAAGAGCATGCTACATTACCGTATGTTTCATGTGGCTTGATATTTAGCTATAAACACAGCCATTATCTCAAAGCCTGGGAAATATAATGTATCACTTGGGTGATATTTTTTGTGTTTACTTGTGCAGTAATGCGTGATAAATCACATGCAAATTAGAATAACTTCTAACATGCTATTCATCTGAAGTGACTATGCATGATGACTGGTGATGTCATCCATCTGAGGTGACCAGCAGAGGCTCGTGTGTGTTAGGGTGTGTGGGTGTGTTAGGGTGTGTGGGTGTGTGTGTTAGGGTGTGTGGGTGTGTTAGGGTGTGTTAGTGTGTGTTAGGGTGCATGTGCATGTCTGTGTATGTATATCTTTTAATCTGTGATGATGCTGATTCACGGATGGTGAATTACTGAGGAATGTGAAATACTGAGGATGGTGAATTACTGAGGATGGTGAATTACTGAGGATGGTGAATTACTGAGGAATGTGAAATACTGAGGATGGTGAATTACTGAGGATGGTGAATTACTGATGATGGTGGAGGACTGATGATGGTGGAGGACTGATGATGGTGGAGGACTGATGATTCTTGAGGACTGATGATGGTGGAGGACTGATGATGGTGGAGGACTGATGATGGTGGAGGACTGATGATGGTGGAGGACTGATGATTCTTGAGGACTGATGATGGTGGAGGACTGATGATGGTGGAGGACTGATGATTCTTGAGGACTGATGATTCTTGAGGACTGATGATGGTGGAGGACTGATGATTCTTGAGGACTGTAGATGGTGGAGGACTGATGATTGTTGAGGACTGTAGATGGTGGAGGACTGATGATTGTTGAGGACTATAGATGGTGGAGGACTGATGATTGTTGAGGACTGTAGATGGTGGAGGACTGATGATTGTTGAGGACTGTAAATGGTGGAGGACTGATGATTGTTGAGGACTGTAGCTGGTGGAGGACTGATGTCATCCATCAGAGCAGACAAACAGTCTTGTTGTTCCCCTAATGTGGGATAATAAGAGTAGGAAGCCTCGGGTCCACGTCTTGGAACCCTCGTTAAGACAGAGAGAGGAGCGTTACAGTGGTATCATCAGTACCTCTTGTAACATTTGCCCAATCATAGTCCATGGCACTTAGCTAGCAATGAAAGACAGCATCCCTTTAATATACAGGGTAGGGTGATGGGCTCTGACAGTGCTAGATAGACAGACAGACAGACAGACAGACAGACAGACAGACAGACAGACAGACAGACAGACAGACAGACAGACAGACAGACAGACAGACAGACAGACAGACAGACAGACAGACAGACAGACAGACAGACATGGGAGCTAGCTCCACTCGGATAGATAGATAGATAGATAGATAGATAGATAGATAGATAGATAGATAGATAGATAGATAGATAGATAGATAGATAGATAGATAGATAGATAGATAGATAGATAGATAGATAGATAGATAGATAGATAGATAGATAGATAGATAGATAGATAGATAGATAGATAGATAGATAGATAGATAGATAGATAGATAGATAGATAGATAGATAGATAGATAGATAGATAGATCGGTAGGTAGGTAGGTAGGTAGGTAGGTAGGTAGGTAGATAGATAGATATAATATATCCACCATGCCTTTCCCTGTATTAAGGAACTGGGGCCCTGAAGGTATCCACTATCTCTGCTAGACAAAGGGCTTTCTGATGGAGAGAGGAGAGTGAGGGAGGGAAAGAGAGAGAGAGGTGAGAATGAGCTTCTTTCTCTTTCTACAGTCTGTCATCTCTTGACACTGGAAGGACTGGGAGCTAGCTCCACTCGGCTGTTCACTGTTTGTTTCTTTGTGAGCTTTGCTCTCAATCGACTGACAGCTGCTTTCAACACAGTTAGAAACGTCACAGCTCATCATTAAGGAAGAAGCTGTCCCTTACGTAAGACGATTAACCTGAAAACCTACGGTTAGGCTTATACTGCTGTAAATTACACTTATACTAGCCTACTAGTAGGATGATAGAATCCAAAAGGAATTGTTAGATGTTTTTTATTGTGTAGAGTACCAGTCTATACTGTGTAGAAATAGGGTTCAATTTCTGATGCAACCTTTAAAAGCTTCTAGAGCAGATTTTTCTCATGTTGCTAATGCTTTAATGTTTACAGTGATATGCATGAACTGACTTGCATTACTGGGAATTTAAACCAATCTGAAGAAAGGTGAAATCTTTAAAGCGGTCCCCGATTCAAATGTTTAAGATAAAGTGCATCTGTCCGCGGACCCCAACCTGATCCAAATGTAGCACGCATCGGTCAGGCAATCTATTCTAATCGCTGGTTCAATTCATTTCTTGCTCATTACATTCTGCCTACCTTCTGAAAATACCTCATCTATTGTGACAACTGAGGCTTCCTCTCCTTCAGTGTGGAACTGCATGAAGCTGTGCTGACAGTCATTGATCTACAAGTCATTATGCAATATCAGTGGACTAGTCCAAGTTGGCAGTGAGCACTCGTGAGGCCGGCGGCCCTCCTCTTCAATCAGTGTAAATGAAGAGGAGGAGACAGCTTAAAAAAGGATTTTAAATTCTTGAGACAATTTTATACATGGATTGTGTGTGTGTGCAATTCAGAGGGTGAATGGGAAAGACAAAAGATTGAAGTGCCTTTAACAAGGTTTGGTAGTAGGTGCCAGGCGCACAGGTTTGAATGTGTCAAGAACTGCAACGCTGCTGGGTTTTTCACCCTCAATAGTTTCCTGTGTGTATCAAGAATGGTCCACCACCCAAAGGACATCCAGCCGACTTGAGTCAATATGGGCCAGAATGCTATCGACAACTTTTAAAGTCCATGCCCGCTTAATTGAGGCTGTTCTGAGTGCAAAAGGGGGTGCAACTCACCTGGTATGTCATGGAAATAGCAGGTGTTCTTAATGTTTTGTATACTCTGTGTACACAAGGTAGATGTCTAGTCTCCCTTATGGCTCTAATCTGATAGTGGTAGTGGGATGGTAGATGTCTACTCTCCCTTATGGTTCTAATCTGATAGTGGTAGTGGGATGGTAGATGTCTACTCTCCCTTATGGTTCTAATCTGATAGTGGTAGTGGGGTGGTAGATGTCTTTTCTCCCTTATGGCTCTGATCTGATAGTGGGATGGTAGATGTCTATACTCCCTTATGGCTCTGATCTGAAAGTGGTAGTGGGATGGTAGATGTCTAGGCTCCCTTATGGTTCTAATCTGATAGTGGTAGTGGGATGGTAGATGTCTATTCTCCCTTATGGTTCTAATCTGATAGTGGTAGTGGGATGGTAGATGTCTATTCTCCCTTATGGTTCTAATCTGATAGTGGTAGTGGGGTGGTAGATGTCTTTTCTCCCTTATGGCTCTGATCTGATAGTGGGATGGTAGATTTCTATACTCCCTTATGGCTCTGATCTGAAAGTGGTAGTGGGATGGTAGATGTCTAGGCTCCCTTATGGTTCTAATCTGATACTGGTAGTGGAATGGTAGATGTCTAGTCTCCCTTATGTCTCTGATCTGATAGTGGGATGGTAGATGTCTACTCTCCCTTATGGTTCTAATCTGATAGTGGGATGGTAGATGTCTAGCCTCCCTTATGATTATAATCTGATAGTGGGGTTGTAGATGTCTAGGCTCCCTTATGGTTCTAATCTGATAGTGGTAGTGGGATGGTAGATGTCTAGGTATCCCTTATGGCTCTAATCTGATAGTGGGGTTGTAGATGTCTAGGCTCCCTTATGGTTCTAATCTGATAGTGGTAGTGGGATGGTAGATGTCTAGTCTCCCTTATGGCTCTAATCTGATAGTGGGATGGTAGATGTCTAGTCTCCCTTATGGCTCTAATCTGATAGTGGGATGGTAGATGTCTACTCTCCCTTATGGCTCTAATCTGATAGTGGGATGGTAGATGTCTTCCCTCCCTTATGGCTCTAATCTGATAGTGGTAGTGGGATGGTAGATGTCTTCTCTCCCTTATGGCTCTAATCTGATAGTGGTAATGGGATGGTAGATGTCTAGGTTCCCTTATGGCTCTAATCTGATAGTGGGATGGTAGATGTCTTCTCTCCCTTATGTCTCTGATCTGATAGTGGGATGGTAGATGTCTAGTCTCCCTTATGGCTCTAATCTGATAGTGGTAATGGGATGGTAGATGTCTAGGCTCCCTTATGGCTCTAATCTGATAGTGGTAGTGGGATGGTAGATGTCTAGCGACCCTTATGACTCTAATCTGATAGTGGTAGTGGGATGTTAGATGTCTAGTCTCCCTTATGGCTCTAATCTGATAGTGGTAGTGGGATGGTAGATGTCTAGCGACCCTTATGACTCTAATCTGATAGTGGGGTGGTAGATGTCTAGTCTCCTTTATACAAACCCTAAACCCTCCTTTACAATTCCTTTATTGTATCAAAGCCCACCTAGATACGTATTGAATCGTCTTGTAAGGGAAAGATGCCTTGTGTGTGTGTGTGTGTGTGTGTGTGTGTGTGTGTCCTTTAGAGTGTTAGGTAGATTGGTAGGTAGGTTAAATAAATAGGTCCCAGAGAAGCTGAGCCAGCAGATAGTGATTAAATGCTTTGAACAGCCTGGCTTTGATGCCTCCTAGGTGGGCCCTGGTAAAAACGAATGCGCTATATAGGGAATAGGCTGCCATTTGGTACCCTATTCCCTATATAGTGCAATACTTTTGACCAGAGCCCAATGGGCCCTAGGGTGCTATTTGGGACTCAGACCTTCCTCAGTTCTGTTCCACCCTGCTAGGAGGCGCTGTAAGAATATACATTTTCCCTATGCACAAAAAGCTTATTTTAAACAAGATAATCCATCCACCTGACAGGTGTGGCATATCAAGAAGCTGATTAAACAAGATAATCCATCCACCTGACAGGTGTGGCATATCAAGAAGCTGATTAAACAAGATAATCCATCCACCTGACAGGTGTGGCATATCAAGAAGATGATTAAACAAGATAATCCATCCACCTGACAGGTGTGGCATATCAAGAAGATGATTAAACAAGATAATCCATCCACCTGACAGGTGTGGCATATCAAGAAGCTGATTAAACAAGATAATCCATCCACCTGACAGGTGTGGCATATCAAGAAGATGATTAAACAAGATAATCCATCCACCTGACAGGTGTGGCATATCAAGAAGCTGATTAAACAAGATAATCCATCCACCTGACAGGTGTGGCATATCAAGAAGATGATTAAACAAGATAATCCATCCACCTGACAGGTGTGGCATATCAAGAAGATGATTAAACAACATGATCATTACACAGGTGCACCTTGTGCTGGGGACAATACAATGGAACTCTAAATTGTGCAGTTTTGTCACACAACACAATGTCACAGATGTCTCAAGTTTTGAGGGAACGTCCAGTTGTCATGGTGACTGCAGGAATGTCCATGAGCTGATGCCAGAGACTTTAATGTTAATTTCTCTAACATAATCCTCCAACGTCGTTTTAGAGGATTTGGCAGTACGTCCAACCGGCCTCACAACCGCAGACCACGTGTAACCATGCCAGCCCAGGACCTCCACATCCGGTTTCTTCATCTGCAGGAACAGAGTGTCCCATGGTGGCGGTGGGGTTATGGTATGGTCAGGCATAAGCTACAGACAACAAACACAATTGCATTTTATCGATGGAAATTTGAATGCACATGGATACAGTGACGAGATCCTGAGACCCATTGTCGTGCCATTCATCCGCCGCCATCACGTCATGTGTCAGAATGATAATATATAATAGAGTATAATATTTTGTAATCACACACACACACACACACACACACACATTTCTGCTACTATAGTGTGTGTGTTCACGCCCCTGTGTGTGTGTGTGTGTGTCAGGGCTCTCTGTCAGGGCTCTCTGTCAGGGCTCTCTGTCAGAGCTCTCTGTCAGAGCTCTCTGTCAAGGCTTTCTGTCAGGGCTGTCAGAGCAGCTCTAGTACTGGCTAATCAGCTCTTGATATCTCCCTGGTGCATTGTGGGACAGATGAAAGCAGCAAGCACACATGTACGCACGCACACCACCCTGATTGCGAAACATGCATTGGCAGCATCAGGCCTGGTTATAATGAGGAACCACAGACTCATTATTTGCAATGACATACATTCTGACACGCACGCACGCACGCACGCACGCACACACACACACACACACACACACACACACACACACACACACACACAGATAATTTATTCTGTAGATTGAAAAGGGAGAGAAAGATTCCTCACCTTCCTGTCTCTCACCTCCTCCTCCTGTGATCTGTCACCATTATTAAAGATATGGTAGCTCAGAGTTAGACTATAACACTGTTCTGTTAGTGCCTGCCTGCCTGCCTGCTTAAATAGTATAGTATAGATAGTATAACTAGTGGTAGTCAGTAGTTATAGTATAGATAGTAGAACTAGTGGTAGTCAGTAGTTATAGTATAGATAGTAGAACTAGTGGTAGTCAGTAGTTATAGTATAGATAGTAGAACTAGTGGTGGTCAGTAGTTATAGTATAGATAGTAGAACTAGTGGTAGTCAGTAGTTATAGTATAGATAGTATAACTAGTGGTAGTCAGTAGTTATAGTATAGATAGTAGAACTAGTGGTAGTCAGTAGTTATAGTATAGACAGTATAACTAGTTGTGATGGCGTGAGTAGAATATATAGAGAGCCAGGCGCAGGAGGTAGCGTGAACTCAAGGATAACTTTAATCCAAAATCACGCATACAGCGTCCGAACAGGAAATATATACAACTGTTCTCGAAATAGCGAAAGCAACAGTGATAACACGATCACATAGAACAATATCCGACAAGGACATGGGGGAACAGAGGGAACATATATACATGAAGTAATGAGGGGAAATGAGAACCAGGTGTGCGTAATGACAAGACATGACAAATGGAATAATGAATGATCGAGCGGCAGTGGCTAGAAAGCCGGTGACGACGATCGCCGAAGCATGCCCGAACAAGGAGGTGAGGCAACTTCGGCAGGAGTCGTGACAGTACCCCCCCCCTTGACGCGCAGCTCCAGCTGCGTTCCGACACCGGCTTTGGGGACGACCCGGACGGCGAGGCGCCGGGCGCTCTGGGCGGCGACGGTGGAAATCCCGTAATAGGGAATGTTGACCATTCCCTATTACGGGATTTCCACCGTCGCCGCCCAGAGCGCCCGGCGCCTCGCCGCACATCCCCCCTCGGCACCCAGCACCTCTCCTCCGGGCCATACCCCTCCCACTCCACGAGGTACTGAAGGCCCCCCGCCCGACGTCTCGAATCCAAGATGGAACGAACGGAGTACGCCGGGACCCCTTCGATGTCCAACGGGGGTGGGGGGGCTTCCCGTACCTCAGACTCCTGGAGCGGACCAGCCACCACCGGCCTGAGGAGAGACACATGAAACGAGGGGTTAATACGGTAATCGGGAGGGAGTTTTAACCTGTATGTAACCTCGTTGATTCTCCTCAGGACTTTGAATGTCCCTGCAAACCGCGGGCTCAGCTTCCGGCATGGCAGGCGGAGAGGTAGGTTCCGGGTCGAGAGCCAGACCCGATCACCCGGTGTGTATACTGGGGCCTCACTGCGGTGACGGTCCGCGCCTATTTTGTGTCGACATACTGCCCGCTGGAGATGAACATGTGCAGCTTCCCATGTCGCCTCCGCATGACGGAACCACTCATCCACCGCAGGGGCTTCGGTCTGGCTCCGATGCCACGGTGCCAGAACCGGCTGGTAACCTAACACACACTGAAATGGGGTTAGGTTGGTAGAGGAGTGACGGAGGGAATTCTGTGCCATCTCAGCCCATGGCAGGTACGTCGACCACTCCCCCGGCCGGTCCTGGCAGTAGGACCTTAAGAACCTACCTATATCCTGATTTACCCTCTCCACCTGCCCGTTAGATTCGGGGTGAAACCCAGAGGTAAGGCTGACGGAGACCCCCAGGTGTTCCATAAATGCTTTCCACACCCTAGATGTGAATTGGGGGCCCCGATCAGATACTATATCCTCTGGTACCCCGTAGTGCCGGAAGACGTGCGTGAATAGGGCCTCCACAGTCTGCAGGGCCGTGGGGAGACCGGGCAGAGGCAAGAGGCGGCAGGACTTGGAGAAACGGTCCACAACGACCAGGATCGTGGTGTTCCCCTGGGAAGGTGGAAGGTCTGTCAGGAAATCTATCGATAAATGAGACCACGGCCGTTGTGGAATAGGTAAGGGAATTAATTTACCTCTGGGAAGGTGTCTAGGTGCCTTACACTGGGTGCACACCGAGCAGGAGGAGACATACACCCTAACATCCTTAGCCAAGGTGGGCCACCAATATTTCTCAGAAAGGCAGCGCACTGTCCGACCGATACCAGGGTGACCAGAGGAGGGTGACGTGTGGGCCCAATAGATGAGCCGGTCACGGACAGCAGACGGCACGTACAGACGTCCAGCGGGACAGGACGGTGGAGCTGGCTCTGTGTGCAATGCCTGCTCAATGTCCGCGTCCAGCGCCCATACCACCGGCGCTATAATGCAGGAGGCCGGTAGTATGGGGGTGTCATCCATGGGCCTCTCCTCCTTGTCGTACAGCCGAGACAGTGCGTCTGCCTTAACGTTCTTAGTTCCTGGAATATAGGAGATGGTGAAGTGAAAACGTGTGAAAAACATGGCCCACCTGGCTGCCCGGATGTACTCCAGGTTACGGTGGTCAGTCCAGATGAGGAAAGGGTGTTTAGCCCCCTCAAGCCAATGTCTCCACACAGTCAAAGCCTTGACTACAGCCAGCAACTCCCGATCACCTACATCATAGTTTCTCTCCGCCGGGCTGAGCTTCTTAGAGAAGAAGGCACATGGACGGAGCTTAGGTGGCTTGCCCGATCGTTGGGATAAGACTGCTCCTACCCCTGATTCGGACGCGTCCACCTCTACTATGAACTGCAAAGAGGGATCCGGATGGGTCAGCACCGGGGCCGCGGTGAAAAGAGCCTTCAGCTGCCTGAATGCCCTGTCCGCCGTAGCGCACCAACGGAGGCGGGACGGACCCCCCTTTAACAGTGAAGTAATGGGAGTCGCCACCTTGCCAAAACCCTGGATAAACCTCCGATAGAAATTGGCAAACCCTAAAAACCGCTGTACCTCTTTAACCGTGGTTGGAGTCGGCCAATTACGCACGGCTGAAATGCGGTCACTCTCCATCTCCACCCCGGAGGTGGTAATGTGGTATCCAAGGAAGGAAACGGACTGTTGGAAGAACAGACATTTTTCTGCCTTGACATACAGGTTATGCTCCAGCAGTCGTCCAAGTACCTTACGGACTAGGGAAACATGTTCGACGCGTGTAGCGGAATACACCAGAATGTCATCGATGTATACTACCACACCGCAACCGAACATGTCCCTGAAAACATTGTCCACAAAAGATTGGAAGACCGATGGTGCATTCATCAACCCGTATGGCATGACTAGATATTCATAGTGACCTGAAGTGGTACTAAATGCCGTTTTCCACTCATCTCCTTCCCGGATACGAACCAAATTGTACGCACTCCTGAGATCTAGTTTAGTGAAGAAGCGTGCCCCATGCATTGATTCAATCACCGATGAAATGAGAGGTAGAGGGTAACTATACCTTTCTGTGATCTGGTTGAGGGCGCGGTAATCAATGCATGGGCGCAGACCACCATCCTTCTTCACAAAAAAGAAGCTAGAGGAAGCGGGTGAAGTAGAGGACCGTATGAACCCCTGTCGTAGGGACTCAGAAACATATGTTTCCATAGCCTCAGTCTCTACCTGCGACAGGGGATACACATGACTCCTGGGAAGTACAGCGTCTACCTTGAGGTTTATCGCACAATCCCCTGGGCGATGAGGTGGTAATTGATTCGCCTTTTTCTTAGAGAAGGCTTGAGCCAAATCTAGGTATTCGGGGGGAATGCGCACGGTGGGGACATTCTCTGGACTCTCCACCGTGGTTGCACCTACGGAAACACCTACACACCTCCCCGGACACTCTGATGACCACCACGTTAGAGCCCTCTGTTTCCACAAAAAGGTGGGATTGTGAGTACTTAACCTGGGCAGTCCTAGTACCACCGGAAATGCAGGAGAATCAATAATGAAGAAATTCATTTTCTCCTTATGATTCTCCTGGGTGATCATAACAATGTCTCCGGTGGTCTCCTTAACATACCCAGACCCTAATGCTCGACTATCTAATGCGTGAATGGGAATGGGGATGGACATGGGCGTAAGCGAGATCCCTAATCTACTAGCTAGAGTACTATCCATAAAATTTCCAGCTGCGCCTGAATCGACTAGCGCCTTACACTGGGGAATAGCACAAAATTCAGGAAATGACACTGGAATGTAGAGGTGTGTAACAGAGGACTCTGGGTAAGTGTGGTGCGCTGTTACCTGGGGTGATGCCAGAGTGTCCTGCCTGCCGCCTCTATACCCAGTACTCTGGAAACAACGCACCGCCGAATGTCCATGACGACCACAGGATGCGCACTGGACCCGACTCCCGCGACGACTCCGGACGGCCGTTCCACCCATTTCCATAGGAACAGGATCTGGTGTGGATAAGGGTGGTAAGAGCGGACCCCCCACTGGACGTCCGCGAGATGCCAGCAGATTGTCCAGTCTTATTGCCATATCCACGAGTTGGTCAAAACTAAGCGTGGCGTCCCGGCAGGCTAGCTCTCGACGGACGTCCTCGTGCAAACTGCAACGAAAATGGTCAATGAGAGCCCGCTCATTCCACCCTGACCCGGCCGCTAACGTCCGGAACTCCAGCGCGAAATCCTGCGCACTCCTCGTCCCCTGTCTTAGGTGGAAAAGGCGTTCACCCGCCTCTCTTCCTTCTGGTGGATGGTCGAAAACGGCTCGGAAGTGGCGGGCGAACTCCCCGAAGTTGTCCAACGCTGTTCCCTCTCTCCAAGTTGCGTTGGCCCACTCCAGGGCTTTCCCAGTTAGACAGGAGACGAGGGCAGATACCTTCTCACGGTCCGACGGAGGAGGGGATATAG
>CM042410.1:3418006-3428006 GCA_023634145.1 Thymallus thymallus
TCGCCCATATCGCCGGTATCGCCGGTTTTGCCGGTTTTGCCGGTATTGCCGGTATTGCCCATATTGCTGGTATCGCCGGTATCACCCGTATCCCTGGGCATTCCAGTGGCATTCATCCTCTCTGTCTCCCTCTCCCTCTCTTAATTTTGAGAATCCCTCTTTCTCTCTCTCAAGCCGTAAAGTTTTGTTTGTGTGTTATACTCCTTCTTTGTCGAGCTATTGAGAAATACTAGCTAGTCAGTCACCATGGGGGACCTGACAAACAGTGATTTTTACGCCAAGAACCAAATAAACGATGGCAGCAATAACCTTGAGGGGGGCTTTGGGGTCTCGGTCATGGAGCTGCGCGGCCTCATGGAGCTGCGAGGCAGTGAGGCGGTGGTTAAGATCCAGGAGGACTATGGGAACATGGATGGGCTCTGTCAACGGCTCAAAACATCACCCACAGAAGGTGAGTCACACTTCACACCGGCCTCCTGGCTTGATGAGTGTTTGTGTGTGTTAATGAGTGTGTGTATGTTGAGTGTGTGTGTTAATGAGTGTGTGTGCCTGTGGAGGGGTGGGGGGGTTCTGTGTGTGTGTGTCGGTGTGCGTGTATATGTGTGTGTGTTGACCCCGGGATGTGTTAAAGTGATGCATGTTTTATAACACTGGAGGGTATGATAAGCAATGTCATATATGATGCAGTGCATGATATGTATGAGTTGGAATGAGGTCACTAGCACCATATCTATCAGTACAACACCAACCGTCTATGAGTACAACACCATGTCTATCAGTAAAACACCAACTGTCTATCAGTAAAACACCATGTCAATGAGTACAACACCAACTGTCTATCAGTAAAACACCATGTCAATGAGTACAACACCATGTCCATGAGTACAACACCATGTCCATGAGTACAACACCATGTCTATGAGTACAACACTATGTCTATGAGTACAACACCAACCGTGTATCAGTAAAACACCATGTCTATGAGTACAACACCATGTCTATCAGTACAACACCATGTCTATCAGTACAACACCATGTCTATTAGTACAACACCAACCGTATATCAGTAAAACACCATGTCTATGAGTACAACACCATGTCTATCAGTACAACACCATGTCTATCAGTACAACACCATGTCTATCAGTACAACACCATGTCTATGAGTACAACACCATGTCTATGAGTACAACACCATGTCTATCAGTACAACACCATGTCTATGAGTACAACACCATGTCTATGAGTACAAAGCAGATCAGCCACCGAGTCATTTCAATGATGACTAAAAACGGTTGTGTGTTGAAGTAGTGTGTCATAAAAACCATGTTATACCGCTGTCTGATTTCTAGAACTAGAAGCCCAGCTGCCAGTAAAGCATTTGAATGAGAATGCATAAAGATAATGTTACATATGCACATGCATATCTCAAAACACTGTAAAACCTAAGCAATGTCATATACCGGTATACATACCTACATTTGATCGACAGTTATGGAATGCCTCTGTGCCATGCATTGTCCCCAGTTAATATGCAGTGACATTACTTACTAAACATTTCCATTACCAACCTCCTCCTTCTCAACCTAGTGTTTCTCTCTCTCTCTCTCCCTCTCTCTCTATCTCTCTCTCTCTCTGTCTAGAACACATAGAACATAGAACACAGTCTGATGTTACATAGAACACATAGAACTTAGAACGCAGTCTGATGTTACATAGAACACAGAAAATAGAACACAGTCTGATGTTACATAGAACATAGAACACAGTCTGGTGTTACATAGAACAGTCTGATGTTACATAGAACACACAGAACGTAGAACACTGTCTGATGTTACATACACATAGAACGTAAATCATGAGGTTTCAGCCATGGCTCAGTGGACATAGAATAACAACATGGTCTCAGAGCATTTTGTATTATTCTGTACGTAAATCCAAGACAAAAGTAACATACTGTATCATACCATACTGAACAAAAATATAAAGTAGCATACTGTATCATACCATACTGAACAAAAATATAAAGTAGCATATTGTATCATACCATACTGAACAAAAATATAAAGTAGCATACTGTATCATACCATACTGAACAAAAATATAAAGTAGCATACTGTATCATACCATACTGAACAAAAATATAAAGTAGCATACTGTATCATACCATACTGAACAAAAATATAAAGTAGCATACTGTATCATACCATACTGAACAAAAATATAAAGTAGCATACTGTATCATACCATACTGAACAAAAATATAAAGTAGCATACTGTATCATACCATACTGAACAAAAATACTGTTCATATGAGGAAATAAGTCAATTGAAAAAAATGAATGAGACCCTGGGAATAGAGATATGCATCTGTTTGTCACAGACACCTTAAAAAAACGGGCCTCACAATGGGCCGCAGGATCTGTAGTCAGCCAGCCAATTGCACGCTTCCTCAAAACTTGAGACATCTGTGGCATTGTGTTGTGAGACAAAACTTCACATTTTAGAGTGGCCTTTTATTATCCCCAGCACAAGGTGCACCTGTGTAATGATCATGCTGTTTAATCAGCTTCTTGATATGCCACACCTGTTAGGTGGATGGATTATATTTGCAAAGGAGAAATGCTTACTAACAGGGTTGTAAACAAATATGTGCAAACATTTTGTGCGTATGAAACATTTCTGGGATATTTTATTTCAGTTCATGAAACATGGGACCAACACTTCACATGTTGTGTTTATATTATGAGTGGCCCGGATTTACATTTACTATGTTACGTCTAGTCTATGAGACCGGGCTGAGAATAACGTATCATGATTGACAAGGTTGTTAAACATCACTGGCCCTGTAGCTTTCCATGTAACATGAGAGGGAGAGGAGAGGCCAAGACAGCAGAGAGAGGCGACTCAGTCAGGTCCAAAATGGCACCCTATTTCCTATATAATGCACTACCATAGGGAACACCATAGGGTTCTGGTGAAAAGTAGTGCACTATGTAGGAAATAGGGTGCAATTTATGTAGGAAATAGGGTGCAATTTGGGACGCACACACTGAGGGACGATCTCGCAACTAGCTTCAGTTGACATGACTTTTAGATCAGCTAGTGATACCAGCAACACTGATACTAATTGTGTGTCTTTGTGTCCCAAATGGCACCCTATTCACTACATAGTGCACTTCTTTTGACCAGACCCCTATGGCACTATATAGGGAATAGAGTGCCATTTGGGATGTAACCTGAGACTATCACACTACTTAAATACTATATACACTCTTAGAAAAAGGTTTCCCAAAGGGTTCTTCGGCTGTCTCAATAGGAGAACCCTTTTTGGTTCCATGTAGAACCTTTTCGGTTCCAGGCAGAACCCTTTTGGGTTCCATGTAGAACCCTCTGTAGAAAGGGCTCTACAGTGAAGCCAAAAGGGTTCTACCTGGAACCAAAAAGGGTTCTTCAAATTGTTATATTATGGGGACAGCCGAAGAACACTTTTAGGTTCTAGATAGCACCTATTTTTATATAACGTCGCTCTCCATCCCTCCATACTACAGCATGCTGACAAGCACACCAGCTCTCAGCAACACCACCTGTGGTAGATGTTAAACACCAGCTCTCAGCAACACCACCTGTGGTAGATGTTAAACACCAGCTCTCAGCAACACCACCTGTGGTAGATGTTAAACACCAGCTCTCAGCAACACCACCTGTGGTAGATGTTAAACACCAGCTCTCAGCAACACCACCTGTGGTAGATGTTAAACACCAGCTCTCAGCATCATCACCTGTGGTAGATGTTAAACACCAGCTCTCAGCAACACCACCTGTGGTAGATGTTAAAGACCAGCTCTCAGCAACACCACCTGTGGTAGATGTTAAAGACCAGCTCTCAGCAACACCACCTGTGTTAGATGTTAAAGGCCAGCTCTCAGCAACACCACCTGTGGTAGATATTAAATGCCAGCTCTCAGCAACACCACCTGTGGTAGATGTTAAAAACCAGCTCTCAGCAACACCACCTGTGGTAGATATTAAAGGCCAGCTCTCAGCAACACCACCTGTGGTAGATATTAAAGACCAGCTCTCAGCAACACCACCTGTGGTAGATGTTAAAGACCAGCTCTCAGCAACACCACCTGTGGTAGATATTAAAGACCAGCTCTCAGCAACACCACCTGTGGTAGATGTTAAAGACCAGCTCTCAGCAACACCACCTGTGGTAGATATTAAAGACCAGCTCTCAGCAACACCACCTGTGGTAGATGTTAAAGACCAGCTCTCAGCAACACCACCTGTGGGCGAAGGCGTTGTTGTTGTTCCACTATGATAGTGTTATTGCTGTTCAATATTTTTAAAAGGTCCTGAATATGCAAGTGTACTGTCCTGTACTCTGTGCCTGTGTGTCTGTGTGTGTGTGTGTGTGTGTGTGTGTGTGTATTCTGTGTGTTTGTGGTTAGCAGCCCTGTATGTGTTGGTAGTAAATACATAAACCAATCTGTCAACATGCTCACATAGTCATTATATATTATGAGCCCCAGGGGACTGCTTTTCTAGTGAATGGACTGTACCTAGTGGGTCTCTCCCAGACTCTCCCAACCCAGCCTAGCCCAGTCCAGCCTCTCCCAGCCCAGTCCCCATTTGTTCCTGCCAAGGCAGCAGCTACTCTTCCTGGGGTTTATTATGGATCCCCATTAGTTCCTGCCAAGGCAGCAGCTACTCTTCCTGGGGTCCAGCAACATTAAGGTAGTTATATACAATTTAAAATATTACGTGACATTACATTTCATAACCCTTTTCACAATACATTAAGTGTTCCTCAGACCACTACTCTACTACCACATATCTACAATACATTAAGTGTTCCTCAGACCACTACTCTACTACCACATATCTACAATACATTAAGTGTTCCTCAGACCACTACTCTACTACCACATATCTACAATACATTAAGTGTTCCTCAGACCACTACTCTACTACCACATATCTACAATACATTAAGTGTTCCTCAGACCACTACTCTACTACCACATATCTACAATACATTAAGTGTTCCTCAGACCACTACTCTATTACCACATATCTACAATACATTAAGTGTTCCTCAGACCACTACTCTACCACCACATATCTACAATACATTAAGTGTTCCTCAGACCACTACTCTACCACCACATATCTACAATACATTAAGTGTTCCTCAGACCACTACTCTACCACCACATATCTACAACACATTAAGTGTTCCTCAGACCACTACTCTACTACCACATATCTACAATACATTAAGTGTTCCTCAGACCACTACTCTACTACCACATATCTACAATACATTAAGTGTTCCTCAGACCACTACTCTACCACCACATATCTACAATACATTAAGTGTTCGTCAGACCACTACTCTACTACCACATATCTAATATACAAGATCCATGTGTACGTGTGTGTATAGTGCGTATGTTATCATGTGTGTGTGTATGTGTGTCTGTGCCTATGTGTGTGTCTCTTCACAGTCCCCGCTGTTCCATAAGGTGTCTTTTTATTTGCGTTTTTACTGCTAACATAAGTTACTTGCTTTTCGCTGTTTATTATCTATGCATAGTCACTTTATCCCTACCTACATGTACATATTACCTCAATTCCCTCAATTACCCTGACTAACCTGTACCCCCGCACACTGACTGATTTTATAAACTTGATCTCCTCTGTAAAAAGCATCTAGACATTATCTCACATTTCTTTATAGCAGCTTCCCACAATAATGGTCTTTAGGTGAGGCAGGTGAACCTAACCATATTACTTCAACAGCATTTGACATGGAATATGACTCTAAACATACGTGGCAACACCTCCACCATTGGTATTCCTGTCTCTTCTGAAGATGTTGAAACCATGTATTGCTACTAAGAGTTGGTAACAGGCTGATTGGTTGGCTGTTTGAGCCAGTAAAGGGTGCATTTCTATATTTGGGTAACAGAATGACTTTTTCTTCGCTCCAGGCCTGAGGACTCACACTCTCCTATAGGTTTAGATTAAAGAAATGGCAAATAAGACTGGCAATATCGTCTGCTATCATCCACAGTAATTTTCCATCCAAGTTGTCAGACCCAGGTGGCTTGTAATTGTTGATAGACAACATTATGTATTTCACCTCATTCACACTCACTTTACAGATTTCAAAATTACAATGCTTGATTTTCATAATTTGGTCAGTTATGCATGGATGTGTAGGTTCAGAATTTGTTGTTGGCAATATCAGTGGGTTCTGTGATGAACGAGCCTTCTGATTCAATGAATGGTGGAGCTGAGTTTGCCTTTTTGACCAACATTTCATTGAAGGAGCTCCAACGCTTCTTACTATCATTCTTTGTATAATTTATCTTTGTTTCAAAGTGGAGTTTCTTCTTTTTTTTTGTTCAGTTTATTTACATGATTTATCAATTTTAAGTACGTTTGCCAATCGGCTGTGCAGCCAGACTTATTTGCCTCATCCCTCTCAACCATACAATTTTACCGGGATTTAACCATTTTTACAGTAATTTGCTTATTAGTAACTGGAATAAGCAATTTCATAAGTGTCAAGTGCAGCGTCTGGTTGCTCCTCATTACACACCACAGACCAACAAATATTATTTACATCATCAACATAGATAGATAGATAGATAGATAGATAGATAGATAGATAGATAGATAGATAGGTACTTTATATGAATCACTTCCTGTAAGACCTCTTATACACTATATTAGAACCAGCCTTTGGAACTTTGGTTTTTCTACATATGGCTACTATATTATGATCACTACATCTGAAGGATTTGGATACTGCTTTTTCTGCAGCATTAGTAAAGATGTGGATGATTTCATTCTTGTGCTGTTTGTAACTACCCTGGTAGGTTGACGGTGCTGATTAATGGGACGATACACGGAGCGCTGGTGGAGTGTCACTCCCTTCTTTATTTCGGAGATGTTCTCACGAGGCACAAAATAATAAAAGGAGAAATGACTAAACTGAAACACTAATAAACCAAAGCAAAGTGACTTACTTTCTGAGAACCAAGGCAGACAAGTACAAACAATGATCCACACACAGGTGGATGAGTGTGGGGCCTAAATACTAAATACTAACTCTAGACAGCTGTCTCTGATTGGGGATCATTAATTTCCCCAGTATGGGTGTGAGGACTTGATTGTGTGCCTCTCACTCCCCATGGTGGGAGTAAGAGGCCTTACCACAACCAAGCCCTCACATGTTGCAGGCACTGGTTACAGTTAAACATTTATTGTGAGAAGCTTGATGAAAGCAAGTCAATATTTAGGTCACCCAGAACATATACCTCTTTGTTGATATCACATACATTATCAAGCATTTTCAAATATATTATCCAGATACTGACTTTTTGACTTGTGTGGTCTATTGTAGCTTCCCACAATAATGGTCTTTAGGTGAGGCAGGTGAACCTGTAGCCATATTAATTCAACAGAATTTGACATGAGATCCTCTCTAAGTTTTACAAGAATATGACTGATACAGTACATGGCAACAGCTCCACCATTGGCATTCCTGTCTCTTCGGAAGATGTTGAAACCATGTATTGCTACCACTGTATCATCAAAGGTATTATCTAAGTTTTAGAGATACAGTATGAATGTTATCTGTTACTAGCAAGTTATCGATTTTATGAACCTTGTTTCTTAGGCTACACATTTTAATGTAGGCAATTTGAATAACTTTTCTGGGATTCTTGATAGTTATTGATTTACTGGGAGGATTATCTGAGGTAGACATGACAGTGATATTTATGTTTGAGCTGATAGTGCAGGGTGAGCTGCACACAGTGGACTTCCTACTAGGGCAAACCGACTCAGTGCTAACAGCATAACTCAGGTTCATAGGCACATGATTACTGCATACAACAGCTGTAGGCTTGTGATGTGGGGCTGTGATGGGCACAAACCAGCCCTAGAATCCATCATGGCTGATGAAGGGGCTGGAGTCTTAGACACCCTCACGGCCTGATGAGTGGGGGGAGCTCTGAAGATCTGAACCAGAGGTAGAAGCCACCAAATAGGGAGACAGAGCAGAGAACGAAGGCGCAGGTACCTCCGAATCTGTTCTCGAAGCGGAAGCCCCCAGGGATGAAGGCGCTGGAACCTATGGATCCAGGGCGGCGAAGTTGTTTGAAGTCTGTATCCGGTCAGGGCTTCCTACCACCAAGGCCCCCAATTGGGCCCCTAATGCCAAAGGCCACTGCTTTCGAATTCCACAGCGAGTGACATGCCTCCATGGCTAGTTGGGCCAAGAATAGGAACATTCACTAAGTCATCAAGAGGCAACCTACTCTCTCTGGTCAGTCTCACCACAGGAAACTCTACATGTTTTTGTTCCCAAGCTCGGTTGTTTTCTATGTTAGAGTTTATGCTTCAGCGAAGACACTTCAGCTACTAGTCAGATTATCTTATCTCACAGGCAGGCACACTGACTTGGCTCAAGTGCCCTCGTTGCCACGTTAACCTGAACATTTGTCTCATCTTTAATATTTTGGTTAACAATACATTTTTTTAAATGTATTTTATTTTTTTATTTTTTACATTTGAGCAATATACCACATCACTTCTTACAACTGATGCATTTATTGCTTTATAAACATTACACAGCCTGCTCATCCATTTTAGTTTTTTGGTGTAATTATGGCACAAAAATATTTTGCCTGGTAAAAAAATCAGAATGGCTGCTAGATTTTTTACATCTACCTGCCACAGTGGCTGGTGGACAAACACATTTGTTTCAGGCCCTGAACTGATCTATTTTGTTATAAAAGCTTAAGTTTTGAAATATAATATGGTCTGAGAAGAACAATATTGTCAGGCCATGCATATAGCCAATATACTGTGATTATGTATTAGGCCTACTGCACAAACCTCATTCCTATAGAACTGTTTTTATTAGGTTAATGTTACATTTTTCAAGCCATGTTTAAAAAAATTATCTGAGCAGTAGAGCTTGGCTTGCTTTGTAACTGCGAAAGTGATCTTTACTCAGAAAAGGTTGATGACGGCTGCCAAAGACATTGTGGTCAAGGACAGAGAGATGAACCTGGAGAAGAGTCCCCTAAGCATGCTGGTTCTGGTGCTCTGTTCACAAACACAAACAGACCCCACAGAGCCCCAGGACAACAACACAATTAGACCCAACCAAATCATGAGAAAACAAAATGAGATTTACTTGACACATTGGAAAGAACTAAAACAATATTAAAGAATTAACAAAAAAAACAGAGCAAACTAGAATGCTATTTGGCCCTAAACAGAGAGAACACAGTGGCAGAATACCTGACCACTGTGACTGACCCAAACTTAAGAAAAGCTTTGACTATGTACAGACTCAGTGAGCATAGCCTTGCTATTGAGAAAGGCCACCATAGGCAGTCCTGGCTCTCAAGAGAAGACAGGCTATGTGCACACTGCCCACAAAATGAGGTGGAAACTGAGCTGCACTTCCTAACCTCCTGCCAAATGTATTTTTTTTAAAACAATTACAATGACAGCCTACACTGGCCAAACTCGGATGATGCTGGGCCAATTGTGCACCACCCTATGGGACTCCCAATCACAGCTGGTTGTGATAAAGTCTGGAGTCAAACCAGGTTGTCTGTAGTGACGCCTCAAGCACTGAGATGCAGTGTCTTAGACCACTGCGCCACTTGGGAGCACATATTAGATGAGCATAATAGAGACACATATTTCCCTCAGATTACACAGATCCACAAAGAATTTGAAAACAAACACAATTTTGATAAACACCCATATCTGCTGGGTGAAATACCACATAATTTTAAATACAACCCATATTTGTTTATTTATTTTCCCTTTTGTACTTTAACTATTTGCACATCGTTACAACACTGTATATATACAGTTGAAGTCGGAAGTTTACATACACCTTAGCCAAGTACATTTAAACTCAGTTTTTCACAATTCCTGACATTTAATCCTAGTAAAA